>PVJN01005054.1:23770-85122 GCA_004026805.1 Lasiurus borealis | reverse complement strand
TCCTCCCAACTCTGAAATGTACTGAGGACCTGATGCCCCCGGATACGGCATGAAGGGAAGAGAGGTGTGGGCACGTGGACGAGGGAGGGAGGGCGAGGGGAGACCTTTGGTGGGTAGAATAAAGGAGTCTAGCTCCATACACGACACCAACTGGAATGCAGACTTTCTGATTTGCCTCCAAAAAAGCCAAAGAAAAACAAACAGAGAACAATACACATTTGAAAAGCAGCAACAGCCAAAACCGATTTGGCTCAGTGGATAGAGCATCGGCCTGTGGACTGAAAGGTCCCAGGTTCAATTCCAGTCAAGGACATGTACCTTGGTTACGCGCACATCCCCACTAGGGGACGTGCAGGAGGCAGCTGATCGACGTCTCTCTCTCATCAATGTTCCTAACTCTCTATCCCTCTCCCTTCCTCTCTGAAAAAAAAATAAAAAATCAATAAAATATATTTTAAAAATAAATAAATAATAAATAAATAAAAACAACAACAGCCCTAGCCGGTTTTGCTCAGTGGATAGAGCATCAGCCTGCGGACTAAAGGGTCCCGGGTTGGGTTTGATTCTGGCCTAGGGAACATGCCCAGGTTGCGGGCTCGATCCCCATTATGGATCATGCAGGAGGCAGCTGATCCATGATTCTCTCTCGTCATTGATGTTTCTCTCTCTCTCCCTCCCCCTTACTTTCTGAAGTCAATAAAAATATACTTTTTTAAAGAGAGTAACAACCACAGAAAGGGCAGTCAAATAAGATGGATCTTAAGCACAAAGCCTCTGGCAGCCGGGGTGGCGGATGACCCAGTTGCAGGCAGCAGACTCAGCGCCCTGCAGGCCGCCAGACGGAGGCAGCCAGGCCCAGAATCCAGAGAGCCCGCCTGCCCGGAGTCCCCCGGGCACCGGAGCCGCCGGAGGAGAATCTATTCACGGCTCCCCGTTCCCCCTCCTCAGATGGCACATCTGCCTCAGAGCGACGCCACCCTAAACATAACTCAGCCCGGAAAGATGCCCCTCTGCGCTTTCTTTCCAGAGCCGCGTCTCAGCCCGGCTTAAGTAACACCACTCCACATGCACAAAGCAAATGCGAGCTCCCAATGGCATCAGAGGCCTGTGGGGGGGCCGCCCGCCCCTCTCCCCGACTCCCAGCCCCGCTGGAGGGAGGAGGCAGGGGTGTGTGTGTATAATTTGTTCATTTCTTACATTTTATGGAACACTTCTCTTTGCTCTCAGCGTAATTATTGTTGTACTTTCTGCTGTTTCCCATTTACTGTTTTTTTTTTAAACTCTGCACTCCTCCTTCCCCCCTCCCCCCGGCACACTTTTCTTAATGCATTAAAATTAATAACTCGTAACAGTGACCTAATTTGCTTTGAGTACTGTAACTCGGGTGTTTTTTTTTTTCTTTTTTCCTTTTTTTTTTTGCTCTTTTCTCCCAGATCTGCAAACCCTTGAGATGTTACTGTGGTAACAGGAGCGAGTTGGAAAAGTTCATGAATGAACCCCATTGTGCTGTCTGAAGTCTTGTCCCCACCCCCTCCCCTTTTTCAATATTTGGACCTCCCCATGCCCCTTGAGCCCTGGGTCAAATGCATGGGACCTGGCTGCTCCCAGCTGCTGCCATAGCCACGCCTGATGCCTGTCACCTCAAGGCCCAACGGCAGAGTCTGCTGCGGGTCTCCCCAGAATGTTCCCAGCTCTCCCATGCTCCACGGCAGGATATCTCTTTCCTTCCTCAGCGTTTCTCCAGACGTAACCTTCTCCATTTTACAGCCACTTTCTGGTGTCAATCTTCTGCCCTTCCCTACAGAGCCTGTGGCTCCTACCTGAAGAAGGCCTGCTATCCAACCGGAGTGGCTCAGTGGTTAAGCATTGACCTATGAACCAGGAGGTCACGGTTCGGTTCGATTCTCAGTCAGGGCACATGCCCGGGTTGTGGGCTTGATCCCAATGCGGGACATGCAGGAAGCATCTGATCAATGATTCTCTATCACCGATATTTCTATCTCTCTTTCTCTCTCTCCCTTTTTCTGGTTCTCTGAAATCAATTAAAAAAAAAATTTTTTTTTGAAAGAAGGTCTGCTGAGGATGAGGGGCAGTCACCGGGTTCTCCTCACTCCCAGGCCACCTCTTGGGTCAGGCCTCGATCTTCCTTCACCACAGCCTCCTACCATCTGCCCGCATCAAGTCTGGTTCCCGTACCCAATCCCAGACCAGGGCAGTCAGAGGTCTTATAGTTAAGTGCCCCATTGGGTCATGTCTCTTCTCTGCCTAAAAGCCCCGATGACCCGAAGGTCCCAGGATCAAGTTCCAGATCCTTCCCGAAGCCTCTCCCAGACCTTCACGGTGTCGAGACGGGGAACCACGCTGGCCCCCGAGCCTCCACCCTGCTCTACACTGAGCACTTGGGACCACTGGCCTCTGCGGTCATTTCTCTCCAGACTTTGTACATTGCGTGCCCTCTACCCAGCTTCCACCACCCATCTGCCCTGTCACACACGAGTGGAGGTCATCCCTTCTCTCAGAAAACCTTTGGGGAGTTGTGTCCCCTACCTTTGAGCTCCCCGCCTGCTGAGCTGAACCCAGAACACAGTGCCTGCACCACCTACTTTTGTCTGGCTGCACGGCTCGTCCACGCCCCAGCTCACCCATCCACTCTTGAGTGCAGGCCCTGTTTCGTGGGCACTGCTGTGCAATGGCAGTACCCGGCCCATGGCATGTGCTGCAATCAAGCCTGAATGATGAGTGGACAGACTGGAATCTAGTACCATTTCCCTCCCCCGTCTCTCTCTCTCCTCCCTTCCTTGCTTTCTCCCTTCTTTCCTGCCAGTCCCCCCTGTTGGTACATGACAGAGAAGGGCATACCAAGCAGACCTCCTTGCTAAAACCGGTTTGGCTCAGTGGATAGAGCGTTGGCCTGAGGACTGAAGGGTCCCAGGTTCGATTCCAGTCAAGGGCATGTATCTTGGTTGCGGGCATGTCCCGATTGGGGGGTGTGCAGGAAGGCGGCATATCAATGTCTCTCTCTCTCATAGATGTTTCTGGCTCTCTGTCCCTCTCCTTTCCTGTCTGGAAAAAATCAATAAAATATATTTTAAAAAATAAAATAAATAAAAACCCATGCTCCGTCTCTCACAGGCAAGCATGACCTGTCAGCATCCCTGTCCTAATGGGGGTTCCGAGCCCACACCGCAGGGCAAGGCTCCATGCATTCGACCTCCAAGCATCAGGCACGGGCTATGGGCAGTCCCCGCGAAGGCCTGCTCCCCTCCTTTCCCTCTCCCCTGCCCCCCAGAGCTGTGCATCTGCTGTGAGCGCCTCCTCTGTGCATGGCCAGCATCCTAAGCACGGACAGCAGCCCGCGTACTTAATTCACTTGTACGTGAACAGCTTTGGTGTGAGAAAAAAAATTAACTCAGCCGCCGGGTTTGTAATTGCCTCGGATTTCACCTCCTGGCCACACTTCTCTTCCTATGGAGTTATTACAAGCCGCACAATATGGTCTAATAATTTATTAATCGTCAACATAAATAGATAACGGCTCACAGAGCCGTAATAGTCGGCGCACGTTAAACAACGAGGGCTTATTTAAAAGGCATTTCGCTGGCGAGGAGGAGGCTCGGCTGTTCAAGCCTCAAATGGCTGCTGGGAGGCCTCTAACCTCACAGACACCGACCAGGTCTTCTTGGCCGATAAGCTGGCTGCCTATTGTCATTATTTCCCATCTTCTTGTGGAAGGGGGAGGAGGGGTACAGCCAGTCCCGGCTTAGCAGAGATGGACATCCAAATGAATGGGAAGGGAACCAACCAATCACTTTTTCGTCTTTTTTTTTTTTAAACATCTTTTATTGATTTTTTATAGAGAGGGAGGGGGAGGGATAGAGAGTTAGAAACATCCGTGAGAGAGAGACATCCATCAGCTGCCTCTTGCACGCCCCCTACTGGGGATGTGCCCTCAACCAAGGTACATGCCCCTGACCGGAATCGAACCTGGGACCTTTTGGTCTGCAGACCGACGCTCTATCCACTGAGCCAACCCGGTTTCGGCCCAACCGCTTCTTCATGGGAGAAAGGAAACAGGCCGCAGGAGTGCAATGTCTCCGAAAGGGGCTCAACAATAAGACGACTTCTGACTCAGCATCACAGTCCCCACCACGCCTTTCTCAGGGCCGGGGTTCATCCCCAGCACCCTGAAAATGAGGAAGTGAGCCTACCCCATAGCAGGGCCTCCCTGGTCTCTTCTGCTACCCCAGCCCCAATTTGCAAACCACGCTTCCTCAGTTTTCACATGATCTTCCCTGGGACTCTCCCCTCTACGATTTTTGAATATTTTATAACATTTCAAGTTCAATAACAGGTACTTGAAAGAAAGATAGGAGGAAAACTGTCTTTATGTGTAACCCTATGTATAAAAAATCCTAAGGCATCTACAACAACAAAAAATGTCTGGAATTAATATCTGAGTTCAACAAGGTGTCAGGATACGAGATCAATATGTAAAAATTAATTTTGTTTCTATATACTGACAATAAGGTGAATATGAAATTCAGAGAGCAATTCCACTTATGAAAGCGCTGAAAATAATAAAACAGGGGCCAGAGTCCTTCTGATCCAGGCCCCCTACCAAAAATAATAAAACACTTGGGAATAAGTTTAATAAGAGAAGTGAAAAAAGTTATTCAATGCCAACGGAAAAACATTATTGAAAGAAATTAATGAAGTTCTAAATAAATGGAGAGACATTCTATGATCATGGATAGAAAACCTCAAAATAGTTAAATGTCAATTCTTCCCAAATTATTTTTAGATTCAATAAACTTCCTATCAAAATAGCAGCAAATTGGTTGTTGTTTTTTACAGAAATTGGCAATCTAATCCCAATATTTATATAGAAATGTAAGAAACCCAGACTAGCTAAAACAATTTTGAGAAAGAACAAAGTTGGAGGACTAACATTTCCTAATTTATTTATTTATTAATTTTTTTATTTATTGATTTCTGAGGGGAAAGGAGAGGGAGAGAGAGGTAGAAACATCAATGATGAGAGAGAATCATGATTGGCTGCTTCCTGCATGTCCCACACTGGGGATTGAGCCCCAAATTCTAGCATATGTTCTGACCGGGAATCAAACTGTGACCTTCTGCTTCATGGGTTGATGCTCAACCACTGAGCCACACCATTGGGTACATTTTCTAATTTTAAAACATGCTATGGATAACCGACACAACGTAGTGCTGGCATTGGATAGATCAATAGACGATAGATCAATGGAACAGAATTGAGAATCCAGAACTAAACCCTCACATCCTCACATTTATTTAAAAAACTAATTTTTTAAAAAGGTGTCAAGGCCATTCAATGAAAGAAGAGTAGTTTTCTCAACAACTGGTGCTAGATCAGTTGGATAGTCACATGAAAAAATGTAAATTTAGACCCTATCTCACATTACACACACAAATTAACCCAAAATTTATAAAGACCTAATTATAAGAGCCAAAACAATAAAACTTTTCTAAGAAAACATAGTTGAAAACCATTGTGACCTTGGCTTAGGCAAAGAATTTTTAATACACTTCAAAAATGTAATTCATAAGGGAACACTTTCAAGATTTGGACTTCATCAAAATTAAAAATTTTTACACTTCAAAAGACATCATTAAGAAAACAAAAAGATAAGCTACATAGTGGGAGAAATTTTGCAAATCATATACTTCATAAAAAAAATACCTTATAATCAGATCACATAAAGAACTTTTTTAAAAATTCAATAATAAGCCTCACTGGTGTGGCTCAGTGGATAGAGCGTCAGCCTGAAGACCTCAAGGTCCCAGTTTTTATTCTGGTCAAGGGCACATGCCCAGGTTGCAGGCTCAATCCCCAGTAGGAGGCATGAAGGAGGCAACCAATCAATGATACTCTCATCATTGATGTTTCTATCTCTCTCCTTCTCTCTTTCTCTTTAAAATAAATAAAAAATATATGTATTTTAAAAAATCCTATATAATAAAAGGCTACTATGCAAATTGTCCCCTCTACCTGGAGTTTGACCAGGAAGCAGAGCCAGCCAACCAACTGACTACAGCCCCTACCCCCAGCTGCCCCCAACCTTAATCACCACCCCATTGGGGCAAGGGCTGGCCCACCCAGCTCTTACATCCCTTCCCCCCAGCCAGCCGGGCCCTTTAGGTCCTGACTGGGGCAGGCCGGATGGACCCTACCTATGCTCAAATTTGTGCACTGGGTCTCTAGTGCAATAATAAGAAAGCAAACACTGAAATAAAAACCATGGGCAAAAGTCAAGAGAAGACAAGTCACAGAGTAGGAGGAAGTATTTGCAAAAGACGTTCTATATAATAAAAGGCTAATATGCAAATTGTTTGACCAAGGGGCGGAGCTGGCTGGCCAACCTGCCATGCCCTCTTCATCTGGCTGGCCTGGCCCGTGTACAAATTGGTGCACCAGGCCTTTCCTATTTAATAAAGTACTATTATCCAAAACATACAAAGAACTCTTAAAACTCAACAATAAGGCAATGAAAAATCTAATTTAAAAATGAACAACAGAACTAACCTCACCTAAGAAGATATATCCATGTAGAATAACCATAGAAAAATGCCCAACATCATGGATCATTATGGAATAAAAATATTAAAACAAGACTGAGTACCACCACACAGCGATGAGAATGGCCATAATCCCAAACACCAAACCTGGCCAGGATGTGGAGCAACAGGAGCCCATGGGAATGCAAAATGTGCACCCCTTTGAAAGATGGTTAGCTTCTTAGAAAACTAAACATTTTCTTCCTCTCGATAGGATCCGGCAATCCTATTCCTTGGCGTTCACCTAACTGCGATGAAAACTTAAGTACATCTGCACATGGATGTACATAGAAGCAACTTTATTCATAACTGGAAACAATTTTTGGAAACAACTAAGACACCCTTCAGTAGGACTGTATAAATAAATCGTGGTACATCAGACAATGAAATGATATTCAGGGCTAAAGAAAAATGAGCCATGAAGCCATTACAAAGTAAACTGAAATTCATATTACTAAGTGAAAGGAGCCAATCTGAAAAGCTTATATACTTTATGATAAACGGAATGCCATTATGGAAAAGGCAAAACTATGGAGGCAGTAAAAGGATCAGTGGTTGCGAGGGGTTGGGGAGAAGAAGGGAGGGTGGATGAGTAGGGGAAAGAAATCATTCAGATGATTTTTAGGGCAGAGAAAAACTGGGTGTGGCATTTTAATAATGGATATCTGCCATTATATATTTATCCAAACGTATAGAATGTATGCCACCAAGAGTGAACCCTGATGTAAACTGTGGACTTTGGGTGATAATGAGGTGTCCCTGTAGGTTCATAGACTGTAACATATGCCCCATAGGTGAAATGTAAAAAATAGTTGGGCAGTTTCTTAAAACGTTAAACACCAATTTATCATATGATCCTGGATAGCTGAGGAAGAGAAATAAAAATATAAGTCCACAAAAAAAGCAGGTGCACGAATGTTCACAAAGCATAATTCATAATAAGCAAAATAAGGGGAAGAAATTTAAATATTTTTATTGATTTCTTTACAAAGAGGAAGGGAGAGCGACAGAGAGTCAGAAACATTGATGAGAGAGACATCAATCAGCCGCCCCCTGCACCCCCACTGGGGATGTGCCCGCAACAAAGGAACATACCCCTGACCGGGATCGAACCAAGGACCCTTCAGTCCACAGGCCGACGCTTTATCCACTGAGCCAAACCGGTTTCGGCAAAAGTGGAAGAAATTTAAATGTTCACCATCAACTCTGTATCCGTACGATGAAACACTATTCAGCAATCAAAACCAGATTAACTATTGCTACATGCCACAACATGGATGGATATGACCAACATGCAAAGTGAAAGAAACCAAATGCAAAAGACCACCTCTGGTACAAACAATCCCACTACATGAAATGTCCAGAAGAGGCAAATGCAGAGAGAGGAAGCTGATTACTAATTCCGGGAGGCAGGTGGTGGGTATGGTGGAGATGGAATTACTCTAAAACTGGATCGTAGAGATGGCTGCATAGCTGTGTACACTTACTAAAAATCATACTTAGAGGATTGGATGGCATGTAAATTATACCTCAATAAAGCTGTTAAAAAATAGCAGGTGCTGATTAAGAATGTCAGGAGGGTACACGAAGGGGAGGGCACGCATTACGGAGACTACCTATGATTAATGCACCATTACAGGGTTTCTGGTGGAGGGCTCTGTCAGGAATACCTCCTGCTGGTTTTAGAAATGCACTGCTTTTATCTAGGACAGAGCCTCGTATTTATTTTAAGCAGCAACAATGGAAGCTACCACACATCATCTCACCTGCAGAAGGGCACCGGGTAACACCCAGCGTGGTCAGCAAGAGGCTCGCGCTAAAACAACCATCGCTTGCAGATGCTCCATTATCTCCGAGTGCACAGTATGTTTATCACTTCCCCGCGGTGGCCTCTCCTTTGAACAAGGGCTAGGGCAGTTGTCGGCAAAACTGCGGCTCGAGAGCCACATGCGGCTTGCAAGCCGCGGTTTGTGGCTCTGTTAACTAATGAGTTTGCCGACCACTGTGTAGGGCATTACCCTTACCCAGAAGTTTTGACTTCAGGTTAAAGACATTAGTACATTATTAAAATGTTTTTTTAAGTGTTTTTCCCTAAGGCAGTGGTTGGCAAACTCATTAGTCAACAGAGAGGCAAACCTCGGCTCGAGAGCCTCAGTTTGCCAACTGCTGGTAGGGTAAGGCAACTCTATTCGTAGGCGTAGCAAACACTGCTAGCTGACTGGCCCAACCTTCATCCCAGCTGCGGTCAAGGAGGTGTGAACCCTAATTTGCAAGGTGGGTTTTGGGGGTGGCTTTTGCTTTCACAGAGGCAAATGTTCTGCCTCTTCCTGTCCCCTTCTCCATGCCTAGAGCAAGGGTCCGCAGTCACAGGCATGGGGAGGGGCAGGGAGAGGGGTGGAGCTGCTGGTCCACTGAGCCGCATCTCCCTGGGAGGCTTTGAAGTGAGACCAGCGCATCCTCGCTCGTTTAGAAGACGGTGATTGGCTGTCTGTTTCTTGTTGCCAAAACGACGGCTGTCTGGTGAGGTGTAAGTTATCAGTCACACTTCACAGATGTCAACACCAATGCCTTATGCAAGCTCAGCCAGCCAGCAGGTGGGAAAGCAGGCCCTGGACCCAGTGTGGGGTCACACAATATCAGTGACAGCAACAACGGAAACCACACGCTGAGCCCCCAAAAGGCGCCAGGTCTCTGACTCAGCTGGGCACTCGACTGGGCTATTTTTCTCTAATTCTGGCAACTCTGCAAGGGAGGCATTTTGACCCCCAGGTCAAGGATGAGCACCATGAGGTTAAGGAAGGTCAAGTACATCGGTCAAGGTCACATAGCTAGTAAGTGGTGGGGTCAGGATTGCAGACTGGCATGCGTCAGGTCTGCTGTGTGAGAAGTTTTAAAGAAATAACACATGCTCCCTGGTCTCCACTGATGAAGAACTTTCTAGAGTTCTAGGACATGGGTCTGGATGAGCCCTCGTAGGGCTCTTAATGCTTTGGTGTGTACATTGTTTATGCTTTAAACCATAACATAAAGGCAATCTGTAGACACAGCTATCTTTTCACTATTTACAACCCCGTTTGTACCGTGAGTGCACCTCTGCCCAGACACCCACCCTGAGGGCATGAAGAGAGATCTCCACGGGAGGTGTGCCTTCCTGCTTCTTTCCAGAGAGGGGGCAAGAGTGGAAACACTGCTTTTTGGCAGCACTGGGCACAAGGTCAAGTGGAGCCCAGCGTAAGCTGAAGAGCGGGGTCTCTGTGTGGAGGGTGGGGGGCAGCTGGGGCTGTGGGAACACGGGCCTCTGTGAGAGAAGCTCCATTGCTGACTGCCATCCAGGCACCCACTGCACTGTTGCCGCTCTAGCTATGGCATCAGCAGTTGGCAGCCCATGTGAGCAGGCCTAAGGCTGTACAGGTTGGATTGCTGGTTGCACTGGGAGAGGGTGTCAAACTCATTGAGGGTTGAGAGCTACAAGTGGTTGACTTTTGTCTCCACAGGAAGTGCCCCTTCTAGAGATGCTCTGTGACAGCGTCCATCTCCTGGGTCCCCTGTCTCCCCAACAATCACATAAGCACAGGGCACCCAGCATGGACATCTTTTCAAAGGGCCCTGGGATCCGGGCCCGGGGAGAAGGCGGGCTCTCAGCACAGCTCAGCACCGGCGTGGCCGGGCCACCAGGAGCCACCTCACCTTCCCAGGCTCCAGGGCCTCTGCGGGCCGCCCCGATCGCCCCTCCGACACATGGGCCCTGAGACAGGCTGCCAGCAGCTCTGGCCTCGGGCTGGTGAGCTGAGACACAGAGGAAGGCTGCATTGGAGACACCTGCCTTGGTGAGCGTCTCCCCTCCTCTCTGACACCAAGGTGAAGGCCAAACTTGGCCTCGCTCCTCCCGAATGGTGCTGTTTCCCGATAAGTGACTGAGTCTGCATTTCTATTTTCCCAAAACCAAGATTACAGCAACTCTTATCTCCATGGAAGCAATGAATCCTGCAGCTATCAGCTCGTCCTTCAGTGGCAGCTTCTTCCCCAGGGCCACTCCAAGGGAGACCCTCCCCGCCCCAGGGCCTGGAAAGTGAAACCCAGTACTAGAAGGAAAAATCTGCCCTCCCATCACCCCCTTCACTGTCCCCACCCCTAAGCTCCTGTTCCCTCGAGCTCAAAGATTTTCCCAGAATCCATCTTTAGGGATAAAAATGGACTTGTTAAGCTTATTGAACAGATCACCAAATGCCCACCCCCAGGACAGGAAGCCATGTGGACCACAGGCGGGTCCCAATGCCCTAGCACTTCAAGGGCAAACCGCGCTCCCCAAAAGGCAAATCGAAGGTGACACAAAGCAGCGCGCTCACATCAAAAGCATCGCAACTCATTTAACACGGAGGGTCTTTTTTTTTTAAATCCCTCTTTTTTTGAGATTAGAAAAAAACAATAGCTGTTTCTCTTTCCTTTCATTTCAGCGGGGTTCCAGATAATAAAGAGATTTATCATGAAGCCAGTAGATTTACTCTTGCTATGCTGCCCTAGATTATGAAAAAGTATAATTATATGCAATTAAAAAATGAACGGTATTTCTTACCCGAGTGAAGCTTTAAAAGTCATTATGAAGCCATTAGCTCAGCAGACCTTACAAATGGCCCTCACTACTCTGGCCTTCACTTAGATTTACAACAAAGAGAAGTCACTTTTCCTCCCTTTCTGTGCTGTGGGCCTGCCTGGGCGTGTGTGCATGCGTGTGTGTGTGTGTGTGTGTGTGTGTACATGCTTGTGCATGATCACCCTCCTCTGTGGCCCCAGAGAGTGGCCAGAATACCAGTTCACATCCAAGGTGATGTTCTTGGTATTGAAATTGCCATATCCTTCCAGTCACGTGGTATTAATGCTTCACTTTGCCAGCTGGACACTGGGGAATGGCCTCAGGATTCTCCTCACTCACCCTGTCCCCACCTCTTGCTGCCATGGGACATACTTCAGTTCCTCGGTGCCCACAGCCCGCCCTGATGCGGCCACGAAGCTGATGAGACTGAGCTCTGCTTGCCCCGCCCCCAGCTGCAGGGGCTGAGTCATCCCCTTTGATTCACTCGGGACTGGATGACATGGGTGAGTTTTTGTTATGAGTTGCCTCACTCATCCCCATCATGACGGAGCATGATGGAAGCTTTATCGATTAGTCATTAGATCACAGGAACAGCGGAATTGATCTGGGGAGGATTCAGACACGATTGTTTCGTGATTTTACTTCCATTGAGCCTTCGTCTTTGACAAGGGTTTCTAATTACTGAAAATTTCATCTGCATTAAAATGATGGAGCGTACCCAGAAGACCCTCTTCTTCTGTTCCTCGGTGCCAGCACTGTCCTCGGTATCATGCTTGGCAGTGGCCCAGGAGTTGTAGTAAAACAACGGAAACAAACAAACAACCCCCCCCTCCACCCCCACAGTCTACACCAGCTTCTACCATCGAATGCGCCATCGCTGGCATTTGCTCGCTCCTTCCTGTCCTGTGTTTGCCCACTGGACTGAGAGCCTTCCTTAGCGGCATCAAGTCTGGCCAATAATCAGTCACCTGGGAAACACTTAAAAATATATAGATTTGCCCTAACCGGTTTGGCTCAGCAAAGTTGGCCTACGGACTCAAGGGTCCCAGGTTCGATTCTGGTCAAGGGCATGTACCTTGGCTGCAGACACATCCCCATTAGAAGGTTTGCAGGAGGCAGCTGATTGATCTTTCTCTCTCATCAATGTTTCTAACTCTATTCCTCTCCCTTCCTCTCTGTAAAAAAATCAATAAAATCTATTTAAAAAATATATATATAGATAGATAGATTCATCACAACGTCACTTATGATCCAGCAGTTCTGGGATGAGGGTCAGGACTCTGAGTTTAGATTGTTTTTCTGGGGAGTCGTAGGCAGTCAGCCCAGCATGCTGTGTGAACTGGCATTTACATCACGGCCCTCCCAACGCATGCGCTGGGCACACAGGCGGACAAGGGGAAGCCCTCATCTCTACTCATTGGGCTACACCCTCCTCATCCATTTTCAGTCTCCAGGTATAAGCCTGAATGAACGAGAATCCCAGGACCAGGAGCAGATACTTCCAACCTTCACAGCCTGCCCTGAGGGGCGGGGTGAGCTGGCTACTCCTGGGCAGGGGGTGCACCCTGGCAAAGGGGGTCTGCGACCCAAGGAGCTAATGCTGTGCAACTCTACCTGCTGGGTGTTTTCATCCTACCAGCCACTCGATTCACCCAAACCATCCACAAGTTACTTAAAAATAAACTACAACACTGCGCCAGTCCCTCCTGAAAGACAAGGAGACAACCGGTGTGCCCAGTGATAAGAACAAAAAAGGCCTTGAACGTGGAAGAACCAGCCTTGATGCCAGCTTTGCCCCTTCCGGTGGGTTCACCTTGCGGAAGTCACTCTGGTGTCCTCACCGGAGTAAATGGAAAGGCTGGGCCAGAGGGCCCCCAGGTCCCCTTGCAGTGCAAGTATCTGCAACACCAGCTCCCGTCCCAGGGAGTCCTGTGCCTGTTCTTCCGACGACTCATAGTTCCGCACTCGGCATCACTAAGGAGCTTAGATAACTGATAAGTTATTCCTCTCTTTGAGCCCTGGTTCACTCATTTATGCAAATGGATGAACAGTCATGTCAAGCACACAGTTGAGAAAGGACTCAATGACGCACGCACCCCAACCCCCTAGTGCCTGGTAAACACTGAGTCCATGTAACACGGGGTCTTCACCATCATGATCACCATGGTCGTCATACAAAACACCATCCCCATGTCCGGAAGGGCTCAATTCACACTAGTCACTGTATCACCTGATCACGGTATAACAAAGTGACATCAGAACCTGGTAACAAAGAACCAGGGCACAACCCGAACCCTGAAATCAGGAAACAGGAGGTGACCCATCCTATGAGCACCCAGGTCCCATCCCTCCTCAGTTCTCTCAGCTGCAAGGGGTCATTCAAGCAGCCGATGGGGACAGTGGCCTGCATTCATCCTGGAGTCCCATGTGCTGGAGGGGAGGCTGCATATTGCTTTAATGAATAAATCCTGAAGTGGAATGCGACTTCAGAGACCTCCCCGGCTCTCTGTGTGGTCACCTTTGGGGGCTCTCCTTGTCCCCCAGGTCCCCAGGGGTGCAGGCAGGCAGCCTCCTCCCCGGGCTTGCTGCTCTCTGCGCAGCCTCATCCTTCTTCTGCCTGAGCCTCCCCGAGCCGAGTTGTTTGTAAACTCCCCGCACTCAATGGCTGTGTTACACGGGCTCGGCTCATTAGCATGCAGGCAGTAAAGTACGCGGGAGCTCCCGATTTGTCATATTAAGGAGGCTATATTGCTGTGGAGAGGAACATTAAAAGATTTTATTCGAAGAAATTCCCTCCACCCCCCACCCTCTGCAGACAGAGTGTCCTGGGACCAGCGTCTGCTCCAGCCACGCTCGTTTGCACAGCGTTCTGATAAATGACCCGCCGATCCCGGGTGCTGCTCCACCACCGGGCTGCTCCCTGGTGGTCTCTGATTGGCTTCCCAGATGCCTTGGGGCCTTGAGCAGCCTCTGTGCTACAACCTTCATTTTCATCCTTTCTCTCTTCTCGCCTGCTCCCTTTCCAGAAAGCCCTGTCCCAGCTCTGCCGCCGACTGCCCCAGTCTGGAACTGGAATGAATCCCAGCTTCGCTCAGTACAATCTAATAGCATCATCACCAACATCATCCGAAGAAGGCCCCTTTACAGACCGGGCTGTGCCCACAGAACTGCCCAGACATGATGGAGGTGGCCTCTGAGGCGAGCGGCACATTCCCACGGTGCCCTGGGGCCTGGGTGAAGGACATGCGCAGGACCAGAGTAAATCAGCCACCGGGAGATAAATGAAGAGCAGGTGTGCGCACTGCAGACACCTCTGAGAGTTAAGTGCCACGGGGGGCAGACGGCGGGGAGGAGGGGAGGACTGCAGGGTCAGCACCACCAGGATGACTGATGGGAGAGGTCAAGGGCAGGCACTGCCTCCAAGAGAAGCATGAAGGAGCCATCTCCCGGAGTGAGGGGCAGGCCGGCCATTCCTCCGTGTCCTCTGAGACGCATTAAATCCTGTGCCAGGGAGGGGAAACCAAGTGGGGAACCGGCCACTCTCCGGGTCTGGGGGGACACACGGCCATTGCATTCAGGCTGAGAGGGGTCGTCCCCGCTTACAGATCAAGCACCAGGACAGGAACCTGGCCCAGAGCTCGCTATGAGAAAAAAGCATAATCAAGGTTGGCAGGAGGAAGGCTGGAGAAAGTAATCAAAGCTTCTCTCAGAAAGGATGGGGCTTCTCTGCTGCCAAGTGGCCAGGCCTTCTTTTAATTCTCACCTGAGGATATGTTTTCATTGATTTGAGAGAGAGAGAGAGAAAGAGAGAGAGAGAGAGAGAGAGAGAGAGAGAGAGAGAGAGAGAGAGAGAGAGAAACATCAATGTGAGAGAGAAATATCAATGGTTGCTTCCCATATGTGCCTCGACTGGGGATCGAACCCACTGGCCACTCTCAAGGTCTGGTAGACACACAGCCATTGCAGCTTTGATAACTGATCAAGTTATTCCTCTCTTTGAGCCCTGGTTTACTCATTTATGCAAATGGGATGAACCCAGACAAAATAATTGACAAAAAAATTGAACCCAGACCTTTTGGTATACAGGACGACGTTCCAACTAACTGAGCCACCTGGCCAGCCACCACCCTGACGGCGACAACAGGAAGCAGGTGGATGCTGGCAGAGGCTGCATTTCCAAGTTTCAGAGCTGCTTTATTGGAATGAATAATGGCAACCATATTGGTTCTATTCATCACTTGAAGCCCATTACGGTTCCTTTTCACTCTAAAATTCTCTGCTTTCTATGGGCTCGTTCGTTCGTTCTTCAAACACGCATCATCGAGGACCTGGCAGGTGTCAGGGCTTTCGCTAAGAGGTCCTTGAAGTCCCGAGGGAGTGGGGCTGCTTCAAGCTTTGACAAAGGCAGGACCAGGGTCCGCACTCTGAGACTTGAGGGGGCACCCTGCACCTGCCACCCCCTCCCAACACCTGTGCACCACAGAGGACCTCCCGGGCCTCCCTCCGGGCTGGAGCATCGCAGAGATAACTGATTCCCTCCCCCCTTGCTCCGGGGGCTGCTCATTCATAGAAGCATTAGCTTTCATTTGGATAACAGCATGGGGGACTGTCAGACATTGGCCCTGACCATGTTTCATCTACAGCCTGACTCTGCCCTCTCTCCACTTGCCTTTTATGCAAGCCCCTGACGAAGAGAGGTCCCTGATTGGTCCCCAGAGAAAACGAACAGCTCCAGCCCTCCGCGCCGCCCGCTCCGCTGTCCACTCCAATCAGGAAGGCTCCCCTTGCGGCTCTCTTGGTTCTGAAACAAATTTCAGCTCCCTGACAGCCTCTATCTGCCTCGAGTTCTCCATTAGGCGTCACTTGGGGTTTGCTTCCCGGCGACAAACCTGCTTTGACAGGTCCGTCCACAGACTCTCAGGGCCCCGTTCTCTGCAGACTCCCCCCTCCGCTCCCGCCTCGCCGCCGTCCGGCGTGATTTCTGTAATGACAAAACCATCCTGATCTTTCTCAGGCGTCCCAGGGCCCATGGCTTTTCAGGTACGTGTCAGCAGCGTTCAGCCACCAGCGGGGCTGACGGGCTGTGTGGGCTGGAGGAGGCACCTGGAAGGATTTCTCCCCCCTCCTTCCAGCCGCACATCCAGGCCTTTGGAAAGCAGCCCTCTGCCCTCGCCTCCACCAGCCCCCGGGAAGAAAGTGGCCTGGGGCCATTCGGTAGCGTTTTAATCTAGACTTGCAATTTAGCAAATCTTCACAGATGTTGCCCCAGGCTGTGGGCACAGAGCTGGAAGGGTTCCTCAGGTGCCCTCAGGGGAAGCTGCTAGCCTATCTCCACCCTAATAGCCTCATTATACTCACAAAAGCTGCAGGGCTGCACTCCGCCTCCCCTGCGCCCCAGTGCTAAAGCCTTCCCGGGTCTGCAGGACAGCTGGAAAGAGGGGGAGACATCGCAGGCCAGCCACCATCCTGACGGTGACAACAGGAAGCAGGTGGATGCTGGCAGAGTCTGCATTTCCAAGTTTCAGGGTTGCTTTATTGGAATTAATAATGGCAATCATATTGGTTGTATTCATCACTTGAAGTCCATTAAGGTTCCTTTTCACTCTAAAATTCTCTGCTTTCTATGGGCTCGTTCATTCGTGCTTCAAACACGCATCATCGAGGACCTGGCAGGTGTCAGGGCTTTTGCTAAGAGGTCCTTGAAGTCTTAGAGGGATTAGGGCTGCCTCAACGCAGGCCAGAAAGGGACAGGAGATCAACACTTCCTGAAGGCAGGTCTTTAACTCACCCTTTTGCTGGTCATGGTATCCTCTCCTCCCTGGTCCCCCTTTCTCTACAAATTCCCTGTGGTCCTCCCAGCACATTAGCCATAAAAACTAGGGAAGGGCTATCCCAGGAGAACCCCTGCTCCCTCCTGATATGGCACCCACTCTTTCATCTCCTTCCTGGCACTTTTCATGCGCCCTTCCACAGCCTGCAGAGCGGGGCCCACATCTCAGGTCCTGAGCTGGGTGTTTTAGAAATCCAGATAGAGCTTAGAATCCTAACCCAAAACTGCCAACAATTCCCAACCAGAACCCAGTGCCCTAGAGCCGTGGTTGGCAAACTGCGGCTCGTGAGCCACAAGCGGCTCTTTGGCCCCTTGAGTGTGGCTCTTCCACAAAATACCACAGCCTGGGCCAGTCTGTTTTGAAGAAGTGGCATTAGAAGAAGTTTTAAGTTTAAAAAATTTGGCTCTCAAAAGAAATGTCAATCGTTGTCCTGTTGGTATTTGGCTCTGCTGACTAATGAGTTTGCCGACCACTGCCCCAGAGCTAGGGCTTTGCCCCTTGTGCAAACAAGAACCCTCAAGCTTAGATGCCAGGACACAAGTTGTGATTCTTTCCCTGAAGTGACAGTGAAGCCCCTAAAACTGCAGAATGAGAAGTCACATCTCAGGCAGTAGCCTCTTTGATCTGCAACTGGCCAAACCCCCTTCCCCTGCGCCTTCCCTCCGCCCCGCCCTCCGGATCCCTGGAAGGGCAGGTTTGGTTGCTATGACATCATGCCACCACACTAAGAATTGCAAGGCCTGGGCTATTATTCTTCTTTGACCCCCATGCATTGGGTCACCTAACCCAAACCCCTTATTCTCTCTGGGCCTCGCCTTCCTCATTAATATGAGGCTGTTCTACTTTGCTCGTTCAGACATGGTCAGAAAAGAATTTATAGGCCATCTCTATAAACCTACAGGGTAGTCTAAATGTTCAGGAAGCTGGCTTTCCCCTCAAATTCTACAGATTAATTAGCTCATTGATTTACTATATCTCCAGAACATGTTTTATATTAGTCACTATGATAAGAGCTCATAAAATACGTCTCAATATGCACAGCAGGGAAGACATCTCTTAGATAACGCGATTCAATGGCTACAGAAAATCAAAGGCTCGGATATTCTAAAAGCAGGTACAGTAATAATTATTGCTATTATTAATGTTGCAGATATTATGTACCAGGCAATACAGTAAATGTTCGACACGATTTTTAGCTACTTATCTGCACAGAACAGCCATATACAGGAGATGCCGTTGTACAGACACTGTTTAACCAACAATTATTACTAGGATGTGGCAGGCCTTGTACTAGGCACCTGGTATCCATCACACAGACATCACATCTCCAGGTGTAAAAGGGCTAAATAACTCCCTAGCCACACAGCTAGCAAGTGATAGAAAGAACCAGAAATCTAGTCTACCAGCTCCTAGAGCCCAAGCTCTTGCCTACTCAGCCTGGCTTCCCCTTCCCCCCAGAGGGCCTCTCCCTGGGAAAGAGCCATTTTTTATCCTCCCAGCTTCACCGGTTCTCATTTTCATTTTCCACCTGTTTTCTTCTTACCCTCCACGCTTTGCTCTCTCCTCCATCTCTCCTGCTCCCCTGTGAAATACCTGTGAATTGGCTAACCGGAAGGACTGCACTGTGGTATGATCCAGAGTTGCAAGGTGTGAACTCCTTAGAAAATAGTAGCCCTACATTGTAGAACCCAGAGCAAAAGTAGAGATGGGGAATTCCGGAACAATGGCCCGTGAGGCCGGAAATGGGGGTGTCCTGGGAGGTTTTGAAATTGATGGCCCAAACCACATTTGATTGGACAGCATACTGAAAAGGAAACCCATGAGTAGCAACTGAGCCGAGTTTCACACACACACACACACACACACACACACACACTCCATACCAATAACATTTAAGACAGGTGTGGGGAATCTTTTCCCTGCCTAGGGCCATTTGGATGTTTATAAGATCACTCACAGGCCATACAAAATTAGCACTTAAAAGTTATGTTGCTATGAAAATGAGCTCCTAGATTTGTTGAATTTTGGGGGCCCGCCCGTGGTTGCCTGGGCAGGACCAGACCAAATGATATGGCTGAGGGCCGGGTGCTCCCCAGCCCTGATTTAAGAGTAAGAGCTCACCGGAGTCAGGGTCTCACATGTGGGAGATGATATGGCAGATAATGGAGAGACAGGTCTCCACAGAGTGGGATGGGACTAAGAAAGGGTCATACAGCTCTTCACATTCCCTAAAGAAATCTGGAAATGCTAATTTTATTTATTTAGCTATTTTTAAAGATTTTTTTATTGCTTGAGAGAGAGGGGGGGAGAGAGAAACATCAATGTGAGAGTGAAACATCTATCAGCTGTTTTCTACATACCCACCACCAAGGATGGAGCCCCCAACCTGGGCACGTGCCCTGACCAGGAATCGAACCTGCAACCTTTTGGTGCGCAGGCTGATGCTCAACCCACTGATCCACACCGGCCAGGGCTAGAAATGCTCATTTGACAATGTATAGCATCACCTTGAGTTTGACAAAATAATGAGGTTTTCAAACGAATGGCTTGCTCTTTCAGACCAATATGATGTCAATACAGTCTTTGATCCCAGACGAGAAGGGGGATGCTAAGGAGCTGGCGGTCACTGAAGCTGGCAGGAGGCACGATGCTAGAAAGGGAAGGGACCCAGCTTCCCATCTCATCGAGCGGTGAGATGTTATTTGGTAAAACATGGCGGCAGGCTCCTCGGGCATTAACTCAGATATTCCAACTGCTGCTTGGCTACCCCAAAACTCCAACACAGCTCATTATTTCATAACAGGTGTTTAAATAGAAATTGTTCATTAAAACACGTATTACTGGATGTTTAACTACCGTGTAATTGATTTTCTATCCATTGCCTAGTGGTTAACCCTCAATAAATGCTTTTTGTAATCAACTTAAAGTATAATACCTACCACGCTTGATATCTCTCTCCTTTGATTTAATAAGAAATCCATTCTATATTATTAAAATTGTACTTGATCATAAAAAAAAAAACTGGTCAAATTTCAAGAGCAGCATAAGCAAAACTCTCTGGCATGAATCTGTTGCCTTTTGTAGGAGGATCTCAGTGAAAAAAAAGATCTTAAGGGCTGTAGGTTCTGGTTCTACCCATCATATCAGCTAAGATCCAGGATGGTCGCAGGCTAAGCTCATAGCAGACGCGTGCTAGCACTACCACACAGGAATTCTGGCTCCCAGACCATGTCCTGTAGGGGTACAGTTTCCCAAGAAGAGACCAAGCATTCTAGAAGGGGTTTTAGGCATCCCCAAAACCTCAATATAACCTTAAATGTGCATGTAAAAGACCCATGGGATTGAGTTTTTCCTTGTTCAGAGCTTTGCCCAAGACTGCTCCCTCTTTTTTTCAAAGTCCTCCTAACCCCACCCAACTCCTCAGGGGGTTTGCCTTGCCTGGATGGAAGTAAAAGGTGACTGATGACGAGGGTAAGTTGTTGAAATGGTAGTTCAAGTCCAGGGAGGCAAATGGCTGGGGGTGGGGACAGCCATGTAGAAGCCAACTTAGAGGATGTGAAGGAGGAGGTACCGCTAGCTGGTCCTCCAAAACTCAGAGATGTTCACAGACTCCCCAATCCTCCCGGCTTCCAAAACACCCTCCTGCACACACACAGAGCACACAACACACAGGCTGAGTGAATGTTAAATGAAATTACACATATAATGCTCTCATAAAAGGCACCGATGAAAATATCACCTATTACTGTGTTCTCCTGAATATTTATGATTCTACCACATGGTTCTTAACTCACTTAATCTGCTTACTACTAGACACTGAGAGGAATATTATACATTTACTGAGTGATTCACTCATTCATTCATTTCCTTAAATTCCTGGATGTGAATTTACCAGGTGTGCCAGATACGATTTGGGGGGAGGCTCTTAAAACATATGACTCAATCTCTCTCCAGAAGTGTATACATAGGTAGTGTGTGAGCTTACCAGGTACCAGGGATTAGAAACCTTTGTGGGGGTGAGTCTTCTGCCAGAAAAAGCGAGGGAGGAGCAGAATGGCACTTCATTGGACCTGCTGGAGGGGAGTGCAGTCATACTAATACCTAGGCAGCTGGACTCTCGGGTCCTGCCCAGTTCTGTAACCCTGAGACGGTGATCCATGTGCATCTTCACGTGCAGTGACACAGAATGTATGTCAGACTCAAACCCGAACGGGCTGCTGAGCATCTTCCCTGGATGCTCTTGTCCTTGGAGATCAAAGGCGGCGACAAAAGACAGAGCCTGCCAGCCGGAGCAGCGTGCCGTTGCTGGACAAATCGCATTCCTCTCCTCAAAGGGCATTCTCTTCCGCGTTGTGAGTGGGAAGCCCGCGCTATTGGGGACACGTCCCTAAAATAAAACTCAGTGGCCACCAAATGACTCAGTGCGAGAGTCTTCCTTCTCCCCAGGAGGGGATGCTCAGAATGGCAGGAACCACCCCCAGATGGTCTGGGTACCAGTTGCATCCACAGATGCACACACAACACAGCCCTCTCCCCTGAAGCACCCAGCCAAGCTCACATCGAGTTCTCCGCTGTGTACATTAAAACCAAAATAAATAATCCAAGAAAAGCTGCGCATGCCCGCGTGTGGAGGGTCCAAGATAAATCGGGCAACAGGCCCAAGAGGAATGGAAGACGTTTTGGCGAGTCTCCGCTGCTTCTTTCTGCTTTGTTATTTATGGAAACCGAAGCATTAGCTCACTCTCCAGCTTTAAAAGATACAAGGGTGCCCCAGTGTCCCTCACACCCAGGCTGATCTCTATTGGCTCGTGTGGAAGATCCTTCAGAATCCGGCCTCATTTATTTAATGGATTTCACGTCTCCTAAAAGCTCCAGCTAGACCAGGCTGCTCGCTCTGTGATCCCCTTCCTCCAATTACTCATGCTCATTTCTACCTTCCTGTTTCCACTCATGCTTAATGCACTCCAGAAGAAGCCTGCCCTGCTCTCCATGCTGGAAGCTGTATCTTTAAGGGCTGATCTGGGCCAGTTCCTCTCTTCTCCCATCTCACCTTACACAGCTGAGGGGAGGGAGAAGGTGGGGAACCACCAGCCTGCATGCGGATCTTTGAAATTCTGAAGGACCATTTGCACACAGCACCTCAACTCCTTGATAGAAAAAGCCCCGAAGCTGAAAGGCCTCTTGGAGAACAAAGAGTGACCCCCTCCCCGCAAATAAAGGGGAATTTCCAAGAGCACTCCATGTCAGAGCGATTCCTGCCCCTTCGGGGTAGAGAACTTAGATGCAGAAGAAAGTTCAAAGAGATGTGTTCTTTTTAGGTATGAACACACAGACTATGCACATAGTTTCAAAAAAACTAACAAACCCCCAAAATAGTTTCTGGAAGGCTTGAATCTACCCAGAAATGTTCCCAAGGTCAAATACAGGGTGTCATCATCCAAATCATGTTTTGGCAAAGCTTTAGAAATCATGATCTCAAGTATCTAAGGTTGGGATGGGTGTGGACAAAAATGTCTAACTATACGGTTAGTGTCTTAAAAACCCCCGGTTCAGAAAAGGGCCATGTCTTCGGTGTGAATGTGGCTAGGAGGACCTCCTGGGCATGGAGATGTTTCATTGGAGCACTGACGGAAGGTAAGTTGTTGTGTGTTTTTTTTTTAATATATATTTTATTGATTTTTACAGACAACAAGGGAGAGGGTTAGAAAGTTAGAAACATCGATGAGAGAGAGACATCTATCAGCTGCCTCCAGCACACCCCCTACTGGAGATGTGCCTGCAACCAAGGTACATGCCTCTGACCGGAATCGAACCCGGGACCTTTCAGTCCGAAGGCCGACGCTCTATCCACTGAGCCAAACCGGTCTCAGCGGAAGGTAAGTTTTAAAGAAACGGGAAAATGGGGAGGGCCTCGCTCTGAGAAATGCTGGAACTTCTCTTGGGAGCTCATCTTTGAGATGCACACACTTAATATATTCACTCTGTGCTTTAGTAACAAACGGAGGGATGGTAATGAATGTAAGCCCTCAGAACTAACTCCCCTCTGCCCCTCAAAGAAGCTCCCGATATAGATTCTAAAAACTTGTCAAAAGGAGAATTGAAAATTCTGGGGGAATGTTGAGGGTACAAAGGAGAATGGAAATCCTGGGGAATGTTGAGGGCACATTTGGAATCTGCTTCACAGGGTTGGCCAAAATGCTCCCCGGACATGCTTTCACCTTATTGAAGTCTGCAGCAATGGACTCAAATTGAGGAAAGAGGCAAACTGGCCAGAGGGAAAGGGAAAGAAGAACTGAAGCCATGCTTTACAAAAGGCCAGTCATGAGCCCCAGGTTCAGAATCAGCTGGGGCAAATGCATACAGATCTAGCCTACATATCTGTCCTGAAAAAATATTGGAAAAGGCAGGAGATAGAGGAACAATGAGAATTAAAGGGGAAAAAAAAATTCTGTTTATTTGTTTATGACTTAAACATGTTGATAGTCCAAAGATAGAAAAGATCAAAGATGCAAATGGGAGTTAAACAGACAGAAACACACCCGAAAGAGAGAGAGAGAGCATCACATGTCCACTAGTTTTCTTACCTAGTAAAAGAAACATGCAAATTAATCATCACTCCACTACGCCCACAGCCAATCAAGAGTGAGTATGCAAATTAACTTAACAAAGATGGCGGTTAATTTGCATATGCAAGCCCTGAGCGGCCAGGAGGAGCGGGACCCCTGCTATGAGAGGAAAGGGACAGTGGAGGGAGCTATAGGAGCGGGGCTCCTGACAGAAGCGAGGACTTGCTGTCTCCCACTGGACAGAAACGGGGACATGCTGGATCCGGGCAGCTGGAAGTGAAGCCAGGGGAAGTTAGGAAGGCCTATTCTTACACGAATATCGTGTAATGGGCCTCTAGTATGATGATCAGATAAAAAAGGCTGATGGCTGACAGAAAATACACATTGGTCATCATTTTTTTTTCACAAGAAAAGTAATTCTTATACATTTAAACCGCAGGGTACCGAGAAAGAGTTTTCATGATTTCTGCGTCTCAGAGGTCTCTCAAACAGCTTTTCTAATATACTGTTTTTTATATAAATTCTGCAGTGACTTTTCCCTGGTGTGATTAGTTGTTAGGGTTTTTCTCTGCCTGCCACAGGCTTATTTATGTGATCCTGATGTAAATCTTTCCTCATCCCCTTTCTTTCTCTGCTGAGGCTGGCTGCGTTTCACAGCACAATCTGCTGAGTGGCACACACCCAGGGTGCAGGTCTGCCAGATGTCTGTGTGTGTGTGTGTGTGTGTGTGTGTATCCATGTATTTGTGTATAGCCATGGGCATGTCCATGTGCATATCAGTGTGTACATGCCATGTGTGCATGCCCATGTGCATTTATATGCCAGTGTGCATATGTATATCTGTGTGCAAGTCTGTGTGTATGCATGCCTATGTGCATTTATGTGCCTGTGTGCAGTGTATATCTGTGTGCAAGTCTGTGTGTGTGCATGCCCATGTGCATTTATATGCCTGTGTGCATATGTATATCTGTGTGCAAGTCTGTGTGTGCATGTCCATGTGGCTGTGTGCATGTGTATATCTGTGTGCAAGTCTGTGTGTGTGCATGCCCGTGTGCATTTGTGTGCCTGTGTGCATGTGTGTATCTGTGTGCAAGTCTGTGTGTGTGCACTCCCATGTGCATGTTCCTGTGTGTGCCGTGTGCATGTACATGCTGTGTGCATGTTCACACAGAGTCTACACTCTCCCCAGGACCCGTGAACAACCCTCGTATCTTATGTCAGCCCTCGAGGTTTCCCCACGAGGGGCCCGAGCTGTGGAAGTCAGCACCGGAGGTTCCAGAGGATGTAGAGTCAGCCATTGCTTGTACCCACGTGAGGTTTAGAGAGGGACTGGGGAAGTAGACACCAGTTCTCTCCCTCTCTCTCACTAAAATAAAAAGGCGGCCCCAGCTCTGGCATTTATTTTTATCGTCACATTAGAGTTGAGTCCAGACATAGTTTGTGCTACTACAGCTGGTTATGTATCACTTCAGTGAAGACTTTATTCATTTCCTTAATCTTCACTGTGGATAACCCGAAAGATCTCCAAATTACAAATCATCTGGGGCTCCGGATTGCTTCACTCTGCCTTGCCTTCTGGCGCTCTCCTATCCATCTCCCACCCATTTCCCACATCCCCCTCTGGCCCTTTCCACAGACGGGGCAGAGCAGATGGCCCGGGAAGTGCACGCCCTTGACCGTCCGTGGAGAAGGAAGGGGAGATAGTCTCCGCTCAGTTCTGACCTCGTCAGACAGCTGGATCGCAAGGCTGTGTCTCACCCGAGCAAGGGCTCTTGGAGGTTATGTAGTGAGTCCCGCAGGCAGCTCACTGGCTCAGTCCCATGCTGAGCACCTCCGTGGCTGCATCACTGTGGATGGCCTGGTCCCCGTGCCCCCTCCTCCCCCCCAAACAGCTGTATCACAAGTCCTTCCTCCTCTGATGCTGGAAGGCTTTCAGGTGAGCTCGCTGTCACAGAGTAAGGGATGCTTATGTGATGGCTGCCAGGAAGAGGAATTGACCAAGACATAAGATAGGAAACAATGCTTTGTCCTCCGAATAGCTGACATCAATACGTTACAGGTGCCTTAGCTCAGCCAGAGCAGGAAGGCTGCTGAGAGCCGGGGAATTGACCACGGACGACCCTGGCCGGTTGCCTTCCATCAGCACCCAGAGAACCCCGCTGTCTGCGGGCTGCTGTGGGTGGACCAGGGCAATCCCGGAGGTCGTCCTGTTGCAGTTGGTTTAAACCATGAGATAGAGAAAATAGAGGAAGCAGGGCCATGAGGTAATGGAGGAGAAGGAAATGTGAAAAGCAAGTTGCTTTAACCCCCGCTCCTAAAGAAAGCATTTCTCCAGCAAGTAGCCATCGCTTTGGAAGCAGTGGACAGAAAGCTGGCTTAATCCTGCAAATACTGCCCACAGCTTTTAATTCATACACAGAGAGCCAGGGGTAATGCCAGGAGGAAATACCCTGGCTGTCCTCGGGCCAGGCTCTGCCTTTGTCTTCCTTCTGTGTGTGCCCAGGCCCCAGAGTGGTCCTGGGTGGGGCCCAGAGGGAGGGCAACTTGTCCTGCAGTTTGGGGACATTTCATGCCAATCTGTTCATTTCCTTCAGAATGCATTCACTCGATCCACACATACTAATTAAGTAGTTACTATAAACAGAGCAGGCACCGCGTCTAAACTGACCAACTGTGTTTATATCAAACGCTTGAGCTAAGTGCTGAGGCCTTAATACGGCGTAAAAGCAAGCGTGGTATTTATCCTGCCAAAGCTTAGGTTTGGCGACAGGAACGTTTGGTGCTCATATGTGGGAAGGCTGCCAGGGTTTTACCAGGTGTCCATTCTGACCGTCTCTGCTCAGGCTGGTTGGTGCCATCCATACCGGTTCTTAAATGTAATGTATAGACAAATACTCCGGAAACATGAATTGAATAACTGCACAGATAAATGCAAAATGTGAAGTTCTAGGTAGAAGGGGGCATGGAATGTGGGTGCCTGTTGTCACCAGGGACGCATGCCGAAGCCTCAGGCTGTGGCTGAGTCCCACCTACGCCCACCTGCTTGCCAGTCCTCATCCCACAGCCACCAACTTCCCGACTCCCATCTGCCTCCCGCTTCAGTTGCTCATCTGTCTTGTTTCTTCCCTCATTCTTTTATGGATTCATTCATTTATTCACTCATTCACTTATTCACTCACCCATTAATTTATTCACTCATTCACTTACTCATTACCCACTCACTCATGTATTCACTCATTCACTTATTCATTACCTAGTCACTCATTCACTCATTCACTTATTCATTCACCCAGTCACTCATTCATCCACTTATTCATTCACCCAGCCATTCATCCACTCATTCCCTCACTCATTCACTCATTCACTCACTCGTGCAGGTAATGAGCACTTGCTAGAGGCTGGGCGTGGACTGATGCCTGAGAATGAGACGCCTTCTCGAACCTTGCAGAGACCGGGCCTGGCTCTCCTGCTCCCCGTCTGGGGCAGGATCTTTCTCTTTCGGTTAGGAAATCCGATGTCAGCCTCATTCCATCTGACAAAGTCTCTCCTCGTCTGAAACTCCCTGTCTCCTCGCATCTTCTTCAGTCCATTTCCACATGTCTAAGCATTTTAATGGCATATGGTTCCGGGGGGCAGTGAGGGGTGCAGATCTCCAAATGAGAGAAAATTAGCAACTGTGCTTATTGGGCTAAAGAGAATGGCAGGAGGGGAAGATTTCTTTAAAAATACCCACAAGCAAGCGGCAGCCCCAGGAGATGCGCCTGCAATAAAAATGATGATTTTTGTTGGGATGGGGGGTGGCGGGGCGGTTCTGGGGGAGTGGGTTACCCACTGCATTTGCTTTCCCCTGGAATGCGTCACAGTCATTAATTTGTTTAATTTATTTTTTTGCCTCTTCCCTAGCGAAGCAGCCCAATTCACTGCCGGCCCACCCATCAGAACAAATTACACTTTGGCAATATCCGAGTGCTTCTTCCACTTTCCATTAAATATAATAAGAAATCACAATGCGCTGTTCTGGCCTGATGACTTCTCGCCAAGGATCTACAAGCGCTTTTTACAGCCGCTGCCAGGCAATTGCAGTTGTCACCCTTGGCAACACAGAGGCAGGAAAACAGTCCCAGGACCACCACCGGGCCCTGTATTGATTGATTGACGTGCATGTGTGTCTGTGTGTGTGTGTGTGTGTATGCGTGCGAGTATGTGTGTTTCTCTTGGGTGTTGTTCTTAACCCACTTCGCGTGCACACCATCTGCTTCTGCAACACCATTTCAGTCTCCACAGCAGATTCCTTCATTCATTCCATTCATTCCTTCAGCTTCCTTGGTGCCTCCCTACTGTGTCCCGGTCAATCCCATTGTGGCTGATGCGCTCACAGAGCCAGGCTGGGTGAGGATGTGCTAGCTCACGTTCATGGACGCTGGGCTCCTGCCTCCCGGCCTCAGGGACGTCTCGCAGGGCTCCCGGGCGCATCTCTCTTCTCCTTCTCACGCACCCGCTCTCACCCACAGCCCCGGCTGCGACGGTGAGAACTGCTCCCGCCTGCAGATCCGTCTGTCCTGGGGAACTGCTAATTGATGATTCCATTTCATTTTCAGGATGTTATCTTACTGGCGCAGAATGGAAATTAAAATGTCTAGGGGTTACACATATGGTATATATGGCTCTTTCAAGTCAGAGATTAATTGTCAAGTATTAATATTTAATTTTTTTTTTTATTGTGAAAGCTTGTCAGAGCCTGCCGGCGAAGACAAGAGCCCTGGCCCATCTTCCCTGGTGCTGAGCCCGCTCGACAGCAGAGCCAGGCCCGGCCGGCATGGCTCAGTGGTTGGTTGAGTGTCGACCCATGAGCCAGGAAGTCATGGTTCAATTCCCAGTCAGGGCACATGCCCAGGTTGCGGGCTCCATCCCCAGTGTTGGGCGTGCAGGAGGCAGCTGATCAATGATGCTATCTCATCATGGATGTTTTTTTCTCTCTCTCTCCCCCTTCCTCTCTGAAATCAATAAAAATATATATTTTTAAAAAATGGAGTCACTACTCTGCCAGTCCTGCCTCATCCAAGCGGAAGAGAGAGCGCGGGCTTTGGAGAAAAGCTGGATCGTGGCAGCTAGTGAGTGCTGCAGGGGAGAGGTTTCTAAGACATAAGAGGCATGGCTGCCTGCAGAGTCAGTGCTGACTTCCGCCTGGCCGGGAGGGAGAGAGATCTGAGGCCGGCCTTCACCCCTTCCTGTGTAGGCAACCTGAGGGAGCACAGGGTGACTCAGAGGACCAGAGTGCTGCCAGGACACCAAATGTCTGAAGACCTGGGTTCGGGGCCAGCTTTGGCGCTTACTAGCGAGTCAGTCTTCTGAAGCTCTTGTTTCCTCCTCTGTGAGAGGGGCAGGGCTCTCTCCATCTCAAGGGCCGCGTGTCCCTCGGTAGGAAAACTGCTCAGTTGTGTGCTACGGGGCAGCCTGCAGAGCCGAGTGAAGAACGGAGGTCCTCTATGGTCCCCCAAGCCTTGCAGCGCCTCATGATATCGAATGGAGTGACAGTTTAGGTCCGTCGGACTATCTGAAAGAGTTCAAGGAGATGGCGTGTGCCGAGCACAGTGCCTGGCACTTAGCAAATGTTACCTCACCGTTTCTAGTAGACGCCTTTTAGAATTTTAAAAAATAAAATTGAAAAGCATCTGACAGTGTGCATATCTATATAATAAAACCCTAATATGCAAATCAATTAACAGTGGAATGGCCAGTCGGTCGCTATGACATGCACTGACCACCAGGGGGCAGATGCTCAACACAGGAGCTGCCCCCTGGTGGTCAGTTCGCTCCCACAGGGGGAGCGTCGCTCAGCCAGAGACCGGACTCATGGCTGGCGAGTGCAGCAGCGGTGGCAGGAGCCTCTCCCGCCTCCACTGCAGGTAGCAGTAAGGAGCGAGGGGTCCCGGACTGCCAGTGGGATGTGGACATCCCCCAGGGGTCCCAGACTGCGAAAGGGAGCAGGCCAGGCTGAGGGACTACCTCCCCCACAGTGGGCGTGCCTGTGGGGTGTTGCTAGGCGAGGTTAGTTTTTAAGTCAGTGGACTGGGTGAAGCAGATTGCCCTTCCTGATGTGGTGGGCCTTGTGCGATCAGCTGAAGGCCTGACTAGAACAGAGGAAGAGGGAACCCCTCCTGCTTGGCTCTTTGATTAAATGAAAATATTAATTTTTCCTGCCTTTGGATTCAAACTGAAATGTTGATTCTCCCTGGGTTTCATCCTGCAGGCGTTTAGACAAGAACTCACACCATCGGCTCTTCTGAGCTCCAGCTTATCGATGGCAGAACAGGGGCCTTCTCCGCCTCCAGAATCACGTGAGCAAATTCCTTATAATAAAGCTTCCTTTCCCTATATAAACATCATATTTGCTTTGCTTCTCTGGAGAACCCTGATGAATACACCCCTAAATGCTGATTTGTCCTGGGGTTTTGTCTTACCATTTTTCTGTCCATTCCAAATGCAGTAGCCATTTGTCTAACCTCACCTACTTCCAAGGCTCCAATCACCACCCCTATGTTTAAAAAACCCACAAACCTTTCTCTTTAGTCTGGATACCTCCCAAGTTCAAGCTTCAATATCATCTATTCACTTGTCAACTTGCTATCACTCTTTGGACATCTGCAAGGCCCCCCACAGTCAACCATCCGACGATGATGACAGCACTTTCTACACCAACCTGCCTGCCCTCCATTGGCCCCTGGTTCGAGAATGCCCTGCCTTCCCCTCTATTACCAACCTCGGGGCGGTTCGTATGATGCTCTCTAAGTGTGACTAATGCTCAAGGACAGCAGATGTGACCCCGTGACTCCCCTCATGTCTAAACCCTCCCCTCTGTGTCCATTAGCACTGCTCTCGGTCATTCTTCATCATCTCATCTAAGTGTTTATCGCACGTGTTTGTTTAGACCCGTCTCTCTATTCCCCTAGGTTCTGTCTTCCTTCTGGGCAGCAATCCTGATTGATCCACTTTTTTTTTTAATCCTTCAGTTCCCAGCAAAGTACTCGGCAAATACCAGGTACTTAATAAATGGTTGTTGCCTGAACGAACGAATGAGTGAGTGAATGGCTTTGCTTGTATGTCCATGCAAAGTAGAGAAGAAGGCAGAGCACCTGCTAAGACCTTGGCCTGACTCCGGAAACAAGAAATAGAAAGAAAAGTTAATTTCCTTGTCAGACATAAACAAAAGGCAAATTCTCCTTGATTAAATCTGCAATGAGGAGAACAGCCACCAGCTGTTCTCTTAAGAGCAAAGGTAGTTAATTCCCAACTATTCCCATGGAAGGGGACAGACTCTGCCATGAGACATTACGTGGGTTTGTTTTTGTTTTCGTTTGCCATTTTCGGGAAACGCGTTGAGGACACTGAGGCAAACCCAATCTTCCTAAAGAGGCCCTGGAGTATATTTAAAGTTCTCCTAACACACGCTGCCTCGGGCCTGAAGGCTTTGATTCGAAGGATTAGCCCAGAACAAACTCCTGAAGCTCAATTCATCAAACTCATCATGATGGATTGGATTTGAATTGTGGTTCCAGGAAGCTGCTAACAGTCCAGAGAGCAGACTGAATTAGTACCTGGATGGAGACCACGTGGCTCGGGATTCCCAGCAAGATCTGGGATGGAAGGCTGACAATTAAGGTAAAGATTTAAACGACATAAACCATAACTCCAAAACCTCTTTCCCTTCCTTCTATCACTAATCTATGTTCCTATACTATTTAAAAATATCTAGGCAAATAAAAACAGGCTTTTACTGCTTGAATTACTGAAAGGACTGAGAAAATAACGGAGAAGAGAGGAACAGTTGTGAGATAGATCAAGCCTCCCAACAATAAGCTTTCTGAAATGAATGAATTCCTACTCTTGTCCCTGACCACCCACTTCCAAGACTCCAATCACCACCCATATGTTTAAAAAAAAACCACAAACCTTTCTCTTTAATCCAGATGCCTCCCAAGTTCAAGCTTCAATATCTATCCCTTCACACACACACACACACACACACGCACACCTTTGAAAATTTGGAAGCACTGCTCCTTGCAAATGGGCCCATTAAAAGCACATAAATCAATGGGAAACGCATACAAAAGTCTCATTTATCACTAGATGTGTTGGACAGGGTTTTGAGTCTTACATACTTTTATTCCAGAAATCTGTTTATCTGTGCAACATTTCTGAACAAAGTACTTTGTGATGAACCACTCTCTCTACTAGAATCTAGGTGGAAAGCAATTAAATGCAACCCCCCCAAGACAAAGCGTGATGAATGCAGCAGCCATGCTATTGATCCGGCTTTCACAGCTGCCCTTCTCCCTCTTGTAAACCACCTTCTCCAGGGGCCTTGAAAGGAAGACCCTCCTCCTCCTCCTCCTCTTATGAGGAGCCATGTTTTCAACCAAGACTGTTCTCTGAAGACCACAGGTGATGAGATCCTGGGTGAGTGCCAGATGGTGATTAGAGGTGCCATCCTTTACCCACACACCGTCTCTCCTACCCGTACTTGTTCACAGAGGGAGAGGCCTGGGGATAAGCATTTGAGTGGCATGTGTCAGAGGAGACATGAAGAGGCCATTTAATTCTTTCCATGCTGTAGAGAATGTTCCCTTGAAGTGAGGGCTCTGTCTGTTGCATTTTTGTATTCTTGGCCCCCAGCTGTGAGGCCTGAGCAAGAACTCTGTCTGTGAACAGGACCTGCCACAGTGGCCCCTTTAAAAACTACTCAATGAGCGCAACCACTGAATGATGAAACCTGCACATATAAATCAATAGGTCCCAGCCCGGCTAATGAACTGTTCCAAGCATGTTCATGGTTTGGAATGAAAGCTACATGGCCTCTTTGGTCAAGAAGAGAGTTATTGATTACAGTCAGCGCGTCCAGATTAATGTCCGTGCTACGACGTTTGCAGACACCACGCCTGGCCACATGTACACAGTGCCTCCTTCATCCAAATTGACAGACAGCCTTCAGACCTTCAGTGACTGTCATGGACCAGTTTTGACAGGCTCTGAGGAGTCTGCACTTTATATCCTATTGGGTGGACCCTCCTGGAAAGCCCCTTTGGACCCCCCAAAAAAGAAAGTATAAACATAAGGTCAAGGATTCTCTTAGATCTTAGAAGCTCTATAATAATTCCACTTCAGGATTTCCACACAAAGGCCCAGGGATGCACCAGAGACTTCACCCCAGAGGGCATGCCCACAGCTTGTGTTATAAACTCCTGCAAACAAGGATTCATTAGAACAGAATCAATGACGGCCTTGGAACTAAGGCAGCACAGATGAAGAAGACCCGGAGGTTCCATGGAGATGTTGACTTTTATCAAGGTCAACACTGAGAGTTATTGACCCAAGAGGTAAATATTGATGGAGGCTCAGGAGGTCAATATTTGCCCCAAGAAAAAAGAAATGGTGTCCCAGTGACCCCCAGACTGAAATCTGTATTAAGTAGACTCGCTTCCAAAATAAATTAGCTGCAACAGAGATTAAGATAACCATTTCATTAGATTGTCTAGGGCAGTGGTTGGCAAACCGCGGTTCTCGAGCCACATGCGGCTCTTTGGCTCCTTGGGTATGGCTCTTCCACAAAATACCACGGCCTGGGCGAGTCTATTTTGTAGAAATGGCCTTAGAAGAAATTTAAGTTTATTTTTTTTAATATATTTTATTGATTTTTTACAGAGAGGAAGGGAGAGGGATAGAAAGTTAGAATTATCAATGAGAGAGAGACATCGATCAACTGCCTCCTACTCACCCCCTACAGGGGATGTGCCCTTGACCGGAATCAAATCTGGGACCTTTCAGTCCGTAGGCCGACGCTCTCTCCACTGAGCCAAACCGGTTTCGGCAGAAATTTAAGTTTAAACAATTTGGCTCTCAAAAGGAATTTCAATCGTTGTACTGTTGACATTTGGCTCTGTTGACTAATGAGTTTGCCGACCACTGGCCTAGGGTATTGGAAAGCAATATTATACTGAGCACTACATGTTCAAAATACTTTCCAAAAACATTCATTAAAGCACACTATCCCCCGCCAGATGCATCTGAGCGCTACACTCCCAGCCAGGCAGATGGGCCACTAGGGCCAGGAAAAGGTTAAATGATATTCCCTCAGGCCCCCCAAAAGTAGCACAGGAATGGGAAGATGAATTGGAGACAAGGATGGGATGGAAGCACTGGGGGACTGCTTATGGGACAGGGTCCAATTTAAAGCTCCTGGTAAAATCTTACGTCTGCTTGATTTAATTATTTTGATTTAGTCCATTTACTTCCTTTTGGTGACAAATCTCCTTGGGCTGGTTAACGCTATTGCCTATTTACAGAGATGGTTTTGGATGTGTATATATGATCAGCTCTATCTTTTAAACACTGGTACTCAGTCAACACTTCGGAAGTTCACGGTCACCTGGAGGGAGCTGAGTCCAGGGCTGCTCTTCTACCTGCACAAGAGTTATGATCAGATGCCAGTTCTCAGTACGTCCTTGGCGTTGGCAGTGGGTCCTGGGTACTGAGAAGTGCCATGCAATGCTAACATACAAGCCACTGGCATTTAAATGTGCTTCCTTTTGCAGTGTCTCAAAATCAAACTTTAGAAATGACCAAGTGTTGATGACCTCTGTGAATGGAAAGACAGCCACATAGGTAACCCAAAACATCAGCCAACCCAACCATCTTCTTCCCTTCTGACTTTGGAAATGCATTCTCCTCCCCTAGCACGCTGGCCTCATTATGTGTTTCTTCGGATACTTAACACTGGGGAACAGTAATGAGCAATTCCAGAGCACCAGCCAGTGACAGCCAGAGACGTGACAGCCAGTGACAAGTTCTGGGTCTCGAGACGGCAAAGCAATCCACAGCCCGGTTCTTGAGTTGACGGGGCCTCAACTTTTACAATTTTGGATTTTCAAAATCAATCAACTTCCCATCTGGTGGAGGGAAGAGGCGAGGCCTTCCTCGCCTGCCCATTCCAATCACCTGGAAAAGGGACCTGTGACTGGAATAGAGGTACGCGCTTCAGCTGAAAATAGAATGAGGGAGCCCCGCCCCGCACCCGCAGTTTCAGTACATCACTGCTTTCCCCCTGAGATGGGATTTTTGGAATTGCCCAGGGAAGTACGTGATACGAATACAATTCGGTACTGCGACGAGAGGATAATTTGACTGACAATAGAGTCCAGACAAATGAAAAGTGTTTACTGGATGGAATATTTAATCGTGTAAAAATGAAAAAGTTGGCGAGAGCGGGCGGGGAGAGAGGCCGCTTTCTGCCAGTTGTCAGCGCCGCCCGCGTCTCCCGGGATCTGGACAGGCGAGGCGCTGCTCTGCAAAAGTTGTCATCTCGGGCGTATTACTTGTATGTGTTCCAGTCGAGCTGTCAAGCCCTCCCTCCCGCCTTTATTTTATTTTGTACGTTACTGTTTTCAGGCACCCGCCCAAACCCTCGCATACCACTTGGCCTTCAAAGAGGGCCATGGAGTGCCCCTCGAGGGAGACCTGGGCTGGTCCTGGACATGAGTGCACGGTAGGATGTCCCTGTGCTTGGAGGCAGAGGCCCTACTCTCCGCGAGTTTAGATGAGAAACGGACAAACTTGCTCTTGCAAACAGCACCTACTGGCTCTGTGGCAAGATACTGCCCCTGGAAACCTGCTCATTTGCAAAATGGGGATGAGACCTCCCTTGCAGAACTCTCTGGAAGATTAAATGAGAGAAGAAATCAAATGCTCGGCACCGTTCCCAGCACAGTGAGTGGTGGTTGCTGTCAGGAACACCCCGCTCAGAAACCTGGGGTTTCCACAGGCAGGTCTGGCCCTAGAATACCCCCGGCTGTTAACCTGGGAGCCTAGAATTCCTGAGCTAGAAGGGCCTGTAAGAAGAGGTTATTTCATCCATCCACCTGCTTTCCCATCAACCCAGACTGACTACATCTTTTTTTTCAAAACACCATCAGGGAAGATTCTGAAACTTCCTCTGAACTGGAGCCAGCCCTGGGTTTACACCACCGTGCAGCAGCTGGTCTGGTCCAAACGCATCCTAACCAGTTCTGAGCGCAGAGTGGGGACCAATAGGAGCCAGAGCCCTGGTCCAGCACCTCCCTTTGTGGATGGGAGGGTGTCCCATCCCTACTGGCCCTGGCTCAGCAGGGGCACCTTCCCTCCTCCGCCCAGAGATGCCGCAAAGAACAATGCAATTCCACCTGCCCCGCCAGCCTGGATGGCAGGAGCTGAAGTCCTAAAAGGGAGTGGCTTCCACCAGGCAGATCTCTCTGTTGTGTAGCCTCGCTCCAAACTGCACTTCAGGAACCTTCTTGCAATCACAACCACCACAATAAAACACTCATAATGCCCTTTTCCTCTCTGTGAAAGCTTTCCCATCTCATGATCTTCACAGCCACCCATCGCAGAGATGAGGAGGCAGGTGTGGAGAAGAGCCAGGTGCCTGGGTCAGGGTCATCTCATCAGAATGAGGACATGCCCGCCTCCATTCAGGTCTCCCAAGCCCCATGCTCTGGTCTTCATGTCCCACAGCCAATGAAAATAACTGTGGTTCTCAATGGGGGTGATTTCTCCCCACTCTTTCCTCGGGGGCATTGGTTCATGTCTGCAGATAGGTTTGTTTGGCACCACTGGGGAGGGGTTAGTCGTGAGTAGAAGCCAAAGATGATTCTTGACGTCCTATCGTGCACAAGACGGCCCCTCACAGCAGAGAACCACCCGGCCTGACACCAACAGCAGCGCCAAGGTTGAAAAGCCCCGCCCGGGACTTTACATCGGGGGGCAAATAACAGAACCCAGTGGCCTTCCTGCCCATTCCTGCCTCCCCTGACTCTCTTCTTGGGTCCACCTGCTCGCCCCAAAGAAACGTCACCGATGTCTGCACAGGGATGCTGAGACCCGCAGGAGGAAGCGAACAGCTAACTGGCGAGTTGGTGCATTTTGTGAAGCCGTTGGTAAAAGTTATTTTCATTTCGCTTTTTTAAATGAGTTTGGGAGCTGGAGTTCTTTACATAATTACCAGCTGACAAACACGCTTCTGTATTTTTTTTAATTAACGGATATTTGTATTCGAGTTCTCCAAATGACATACCGCGGCGCGCATCTCGCAGGGCAGCTGCCACGCTCCAGATGTGGGCAATAAGCCGATCACGGTAATGGCGGAATGCGGAGGAACGGAGAGGGGAGAAGGAGGAGAGCAAGCTAATGTATCTGCTGGAGGAGGGCAATCTTAGTCCATGTGTTCGGATTGTGTTTCGCGGGGATGAATACCTTAGACGCTTCCACATTTCCGGGCCGGTTTGAACATGTGGGAGGAAGCCATCTGGGTCATTCATTACCACCATCAAAACCTCACCAGTGCCTTTTAAAAGCGGAATATGGCCCTGACTGGTTTGGCTCAGTGGAGAGAGCGTCAGCCTGTGGACTGAAAGGTCCCAGGTTCAATTCTGGTCAAGGGCATATATCTTGGTTGCGGGGACATCCCCAGTAGGAGGTGTGCAGGAGGCAGCTGATTGATGTTTCTCTCTCATCAATGTCCCTGTCCCTTCCTCTCTGTAAAAAAGTCAATAAAAATATATTTTTTTAAAAAAGCGGATTACAGATGAAATGGGGCACTTGTAACTGCTAACAGCTCTGGAGACCCCAGACCGATGGCTCCTGCTCACGAGCACCCTATTAAATGCACTGAGCTTATCCTGAAGAGAGGGGCTCAGGGCAGGTAAGCTCTCATATTCAATTATTTAGCCCAAGACTGTCCCCCGTATGCTCACTGCATCCCAGGAGCGGGCTCTCAGGAGCCTGAGGATTAGGACGTGAACACAGGAGGGCTTTGCAGTAGAAGACAAACATCCCATCTTGGGCCTCTCACAAGCTTGATGTGTAAGCAGAGGGGGTGCGCCCGCATGATCTCTGAGGCCCCTCGGGGATCTAACAGGTGACAGTTAAATGTGTTTTTGACAAGCTTATCAGATGCAGAAAAACTCTGCCTTAACCTTGACTGGATGTCGCAGGGAGGGAGGGCCTTCAGGCTGGGTCTGAGAACCAAGGTTCGGAGACCCGCCTATCAGAGAACAAGCCTCATGCACTGCAAATGGCAAATTCTGCCCAGACCCAAGAGGGTGCTCAGGTGCCCATTAAGCCACCTCTAAACTGTGAAAGACAGGTTGGGGGGCACAGGGTCAGGGAGAGGGACCTCACACACTTATTCAGAAGGTGCTTGCTCCGTGCCTGCCGGGGCCCCAGGAATGAGGAGATAGGATGGGTTTTCTATTTGCAGGAACACCAGTCTTCTAGTGAGACGGGGTTGTCTACCAAGGAAAACGCATTGGCAATTCAGTACCAGTTTGGCGTGGCAAGCACTAGGCCGGAGTGAAGCTTGGAGTGCAATGGGAACTCGCAAAAAGAATGAAAGAGAGCTTCCGAGGAGGTGACACCCAAACAGACACCTGAGAAGGAAGAGCAGGTTTGAACCAGGGCAGAGGGAGTGCGAAAATCTCATCAGGGTTGGGGGACTCTGGGTGGGGGGGATAACGGAGAATGATGTATCCAGGGCAGCGTAAGCTATCTCATTTTAGGGTACAAGCAAGGCCCACACAGGTTAATTCGACTCAAATGAATGAAGGGGAGAAAGCGTGGTTGGGCAAGAGCCCAAGATGACCTGTGCTGGCGGCCTGATGCTCTTCTGTACTACGAATGGTACCAAGGCTGACTTAGTAATGACATGTCACCCTGAGGGTGGCTCGTTTTGTGGATCTACCAGAGCTAGAGATGTATTCCTTCCAGGACTCTCTTGTTGGGTGCAGGAAAGAGGCAGCCAGAGGGCCGTTCCATTATTTCTTCTACTCCCTCTCCCTCCTATTGACTGCCTGCAAACTGCAAAAGCCTTGGTCGCAGGGCTTACACAAAACCGTTTTTGAAGGGTTGGGTTTAGTTCCAGCAAAACCAATGAGGGAAAACAAAGCAAGTTTTGTGTTGATGTGATTAATGGAAGACTCTACCTGAGTTAAGACAAGATAACACCAAAGAAAACTCTGCTGAAATTAGCCTTCATTTACAAACCCAACCCACAGCAGCCAAGCTGCCCCCGGTTGACGCTGCCACCTAGAGGTGGAGCCAGGAAATGCAGCCTCTTCTGCCACCCCATCCCCCTTTTCCCCTGGGGGCTACTATGCTGTTTTTCACTGTTCACAGCTCAGTTTATCCCATTCAGTTTTCTATATCTACACATACTTCTCTTTGGCTCTTTTTCCCCTTAAATAGAGTTAGCTGAGTTTTTCAGGGAGTTCTCTCGTTTCTCTTCCATCCCGCTAGTCTCTCTCTTCATTAAACAGCATTTTAATGATTACTGATGGCTAAGTATAAACTTAAGTAATAGAGCTGTACTAGTTAAATAAAAATCATAGGTTTGGAGCAAAATTAGACATAAAGAAAAACCAGAACCACTGATCGTTAAAACTCTTTTAAATGCCCGTCAACCTTCCAGAGAGTCCAGGAAGGCTATATATTGCACCCATCGATTTCCATCCTAAGAAATCTGATTTTTATGAAATACCCATTACAGAATAGTTTTGATTTGACCTTTACATATTCAATTATTAAGTTGCTAAGAAGTTTACTGATACTGTAACAGGAGTGTTTCCTAATCCACATACATGGATAAACACACAGCACTTCCGCGACGTTCCTGTTCAGTGAATTTTCGTGGATGGGCTAAGACATTCGGTTTCACACTGCTTCCAGGAAAACAATGTTTACTGAGTTTCAAATAAGTGGCACCCAAGGACTGTAGAAAGACTGGCAAGTTGGTATCTGATGAGGCCCACTCGCTCTCGGGCGTGTACACAGCAGCAGGGGACAGACAGGCACAGAGCTAAGCCGTGGCCCCTGCCTCGGCTCTGACTCTCCCTTACCCCCCTCACACTGGCTGCCACGGGCTGCCGTGGCTTTAAGCTTTGAAATATTAAACAATATTGCTTTCCAACATTCCTTTCATCTTCCTGTTTCTTCCTTCTTATCTCTTTATTGTCATCTCCCTCTAAGAAGCAGGTTAGTTATTTAAAGGTGGTTTCTGACTATTGACGAACAGAATGCATTATCTACACTTCTGGGGACATCAATTCCAGGGACAAAACTGTATAAACATCGTGACAAGCGCGCTGCTTCGAAGGTTAACCTATTAGTGAGAAATAACCGGGATCTGTTTCTGACTTCTGAATGGATAGGGGTGGCAGGGGCAACTCATTCAGCACCCCGCTTCTCCCAGCCGTAACCTGAGAATAATGGTCTCTGTCGACAAGGCCGTAATCATTACGGATGGTTTGGAAAGGCTCGCGATAACAGCTGGATGTGACGATGGGAGAGTTAGAAGCCACCGGGAGCTGGCCTGGCTCTCCATGAAGTCTCCCCGCACTGTCACCTGACCTTCGGCTTGTCACGGAGACTCCTCTCTGCGCCCATTAAAACAGGATCACATTACCTTCACCCAGCAATTCTAAGCGGGGTGGGGGCCTGAAAGGAACCACGGAAGTGGAAAGAAATCAGTCTGCTTCTCAGCTTTGGGCTCAGTCTCAGTGACAGAGGGGAGGCCCTCCCAGCCAGCTAGCCAGGGGCCCGGAGGCAGCCCTTCTGCCGCCTCCGCATCCTCTATCCTTTAAGGAGCGCAGGTGAGAGGAGGGGAAATGTTTAGTTTAAAAGCCTCTAACGATCGACCTGCTAAATAAGCCGGTTGCACGGGCCCCCGGCTCACTGCCTGGCACAGCCAGGATGGCCAGGCCCTGGACCAGCCAGGTAAGAAGTTCGGCCGGTCTAGGATGCACAGAGTCGCAGTGGAGAACCGACAGGGCCCTGCCCCGGTTTATGACTACAGAGAGAAGGCATGATGATTATAAGCCCCCTGGTGCAGAGGTGACACGGGAGCCCACCTGGCTCTCTTGTACAAAACTGGAGAGCTCCAGATGGATCAGTGGGAAGACACTTCAGCCCCTTTGTCACAAGAAAATACCCCAGAGCGTAATCCCTTTGTACACGTACCCTGGACCTGGGGACTGGGCAGAGGAGGCCTGGTAGTGAGAGAGGGTGTACACGCACATGACTTCTGTCCTGTCCCCACCCCGTGTCCCCATCAGAATGAGAGCCAAACCAGGAGTACTTATGGGGGATACCTGTTAAGTCTTTTTGGCTGCCCAGCTGTAGTAACCTTTTCTATTCAGGATGGGGCAAAAGTAGGTTTACAGTCGTGTGTGTGTGTGAAACAGAGTTTATTCTTGTACAGTGGTATCTCGAGATACGAATTTAATTCGTTCCGTAACCTTGAGGCATGGGAAACTATGAGACACTTGGTAAACCGGTGGGTCGTGTGCAGTCGGCCGATCTGCGCGATTACTCCTATCTCAAATGTTGCTTGTATTTCAAAGCAAAAATCGCTCGCTCGAAGGCTCGTATCTCAAAAATCTCGTATGTTAGGGCACTCGTATTTCAAGGTATCACTGTACTATTATTTTCCAGACAAACCACTGTCAGCCTACTTTTGCCCCCACCTGCCTTTGGGGGAAACCCATTACTCTTGGTGGGAGACAGTGGTTCCTTCCTGCTCCAGGTAGAACTTACAGAATTCCAGATCCTGGCGTCCCAGCCTCCCTTGCAGCTAAGCAGGCCTAGAGCCCAGCCATGGCCAACCTGACCCACTTCCCAGACGCAGCCTCCAGAGAGAGTGAGATGCGGAGAGGAGGTGGATCAGAACATCCCTTCCGGCGGGGCTGGCAGCTGTGAGAAGGTCATGCGAAGGTCAGCGGCATCTGCTGACAGCAGCAGGTCTAAATAACCCACCTCAGAGCCTGGTTCATCAGCCTTTCTGGCAATTCCACGACCTGCCCAGTATGTATCAGCCGGATGCTCCTGCGGCTTGCCACTAAGGCCTCTCAGCCTGAAACAGTGGCCGTACATGTATACCGCATGTATGCATACACCACAACGCACAACCCTCTGCTTCTCCTTCCCTATATATTCTTCTTTTCTTGGCTTGAAAATGTTAATGCACAGCTAGCCGAGAACAACTGCAGAGGAGTGATAAACCGCTCCCCGCCTCATCTACATAGAAAGTAACGGGGAGAAGGAACAATATAGGCTCTGATTGAGCTGATAGCCTTACGTCTACCCTCCCTCTCACTCCGGCACGGCGCCACACAAAGTCAACGGGAATTATGTTTGTATAACGAAGGGCAGAGCTGAACCCATAGAGACTGGAGAATAATTCAGCATATAACTTATTCCACCGCCAACTCTAAGTTTTGCAAAAAGAAAAAGAAATAAAAAGAGGCAGAAATGGAGTCCCGAGGCCAATCTGCATGAGCACGTTAGTCACGGGCCTCTGAATAACAGGTCGAGTGTCCTCTGGTGGAAAACTCGGCTCATTTTTATGGCGGGAGAGTCTTCTCGGGACTTCTGCATCCCCGTAATTACCAGCATCGCATTGCCAAGTTCAAACAGACCCAACCAAGGCTGAGGTGGGCTGGGGGCCTCTGCTCAGTTGCAAATGGGGATTGGCTAAGGCACAGGCGCCTTCCTGTGTGTGAAGGCGGGGCAGGGGGGGTGTTGGAGGGTCAGTGAGGGAGCGAGGTCAGCTGCTGTCCTGCTGAAGTCACAGGTTTTAGGTTTGGACCCAGTTCTACTGCTGTCAGGGTGGTACTGAGAAAGTTATTTCATGTCTTTGGGTCTGAAAACAGAGTTACCTTCATTAATTTGACAGGCTAAAAATAGCATGTATTTAAGAGACAATCACTCTGTCATTGATGAACTTCATGACCTGAGATAAGTAACTTTACAGAGTGTCCATTTTGATGTTTGTAAAATAAGAATGATACTTCTTACAGAGTTTGGGAGAATTAAGGGGAATGATATAAACAAAGCAGGCCATGCATTGGCAAAAAGGAACGCAGTAAGTGGTAGTTTCATTCATGCATTGATTCATTCATTGGTTATTTGATCTATTCAACAAGTATTATGGACGCTTCCAGTGTGTCAAGCTTGTACGTGCTGGGGATATGGTGATTTATATGACAGGTAATGCATGCCCTTCTCTCAGCTACTCACAGTTTCTCTCTCTACTAGAGTTAAGAGTCGTGTTCTGAGACTCTGGGGGCAGATCCGGGGCTCATGTCTATGAGCATTACCCCGCAAGTTTCTTGAGGACAGAGACCAACTCTACCTCTGCTTCCTCTATGCACACAGTAGGTGCTCAACAGAGGCCTGGGGGTGAATGAAGTTACATAATCTGTAAAGTATGCAGGGACCGTCTCCACAGCTGAACCGGGGCTCATGTCTGTGAGTATTATCCCGCAAGTTTCTTGAGGACAGAGACCAACTCTACCTCTGCTTCCTCTATGCACACAGTAGGTGCTCAACAGAGGCCTGGGGGTGGATGAAGTTACATAATCTGTAAAGTACTGCAGGGGCCGTCTCCACAGCTGAACGTTCTGTGCTTTGTGTTCAGTGCTTCTTCAGACCTGATCACCTCTTCCCGGTCCAAAAGTTTGCTTCTTACCCTTTTCCAGGATGCTAGTCCCACCTCTCCTTCCTGTCTAAACCTCGCTGCCTCCCAGCTCTGTACGGCAGTCAACCCATTATTTCAATGCAAAGCTTCAACTGAGTTTAAGAGTCTGAGGTCGCTTTAATTGAACCTCTCTTCTGATACAATAATATCCTTTACCCTGTTTCCCCGAAAATAAAACAGTGTCTTATATTAATTTTTGCTCCCAAGATGCGCTAGGTCTTATTTTCAGGGGATGTCTTATTTTTCCATGAAGAAGAGTACGGTACACATTGATTGTTGAACAACAACAAAAAAAGGAAATTTATTACCTGTGTATGATACACAAGCCAGCTCACCGATGGGCCGCAGCGCAGCTGGAGCTGTTCAGGCAGTGCGAGGTCTCTTTAAATCAGGAGTCAGATGCCTTACGGTATCCCCGGGAGGCCTAATGTTCGGAGGAGGCCTTATTATTGGCGAGGTCTTATTTTTGGGGGGATGCCTTATATTACAGCGAGAGGCAAAACTGGAAGTAGGTCTTATTTTCGGGGGATGTCTTACTTTGGGGGCAACAGGGTATGCCGTCTCTCACACATTTACTATCCCGTCTCCCATTAAGATGGTTATGGATGGCAGGGTGGCTGCCTAACAAGACCACCTGCTTCCTATTAAGAAGCTTTCACTGTGTTTGTTTGCTTTAAATATATATATTGATTTCAGAGAGGAAGGGAGAGAGAAATAGAAACATCAATAATGAGAGAGAATCACTGATCATCTGCCTCTTCCACGCCTCCCATTGGGGACCAAACCTGCAACCCGGGCATATTCCCTGACCAGGAACCGAACCGGTGACCTCCTGGTTCATAGGCTGATGCTCAACCACTGAGCCATGCTGGCTGGGTGTGAAGCTTTCATTCCTGAAGGTTCTTCCCCCCAACCTCTCTGGTCACCTCAGTAAACAAGTATTTGCCTCTCCCCTACTGGGTGCCGGACACCATATCCGGAACTGGGGACACGGAAGTGAGCCCACCCGCTTTGCCACCCTCCCGTGGCTGACGATGGGGCCGAGGACTTCTTGATGAGGGTCCTGTCCTCTAACTTTGGTATCTGAGGGAGGTTATGTTTTCCTTCTGAGTCGTGTGTCTTAAAATATGACCGTGGAATGAGAATCGCCTGGAATGTCTGTCTGATTGTAATTTCCTGTGCTCCTCCCGGGATTAATGGGTCGGAATCCCTATGAATCTAGAAATCGGAGCCACTGGCGTCTGCAATTTAAACAAACACCCCAGGTAATTCTCATGCCCAATAAAGCTGACGCACCCCTGTGTCTAGCCTTTCCTGCCCAAACTGTGCTAAGTCCCTCCCCCCGTCCCCTACCCCCCTACCCCCTGCCGTGAGTTATCACTTAATCCCGGGCTCCACATCCGCCCAGGGCTTCTGCACAGGCTCTGTTTGTCTGCACCCTCTCAGCGGGGACCTTCAGCGTGGAGCACCCCTCAGCTGTGGTCCCCTCAGCAGAGAGGGCCCTGGGCTTGCTTGCAACCCTAAGACAACGCTTTCCACCAAGGAAGCCAGAGTCCGTTATTTGTATCCATGTCACACCAGTAGCTCATATTGAGATTTCGATAAATAAAACTCTTTCAATTAAGACTCAGAATTCACCGGTTACAGGCAGATTTGTTTATCAAATTTGTGACTAACACACAGGCGAGACGGATGATGCCACTGTAATGCCAATTTTTTTTTTTCTTTTTCTGAAATGCGATGTTAACATGACTTGGATGTTGCAAGCCCAAGGTGGTTTCTGGTGACCAGGACGACGTTCTGGGTGTGTACAAATTATCGAATTATTCTCTTGCAAGTTTATTTTTTTCCCCCTGGAGTTCTGTACAAAGTCTACCTGTCCACTGTTTCCAGAAGTTACTGACCTCTGCTGCCCTACTTTAAAAAAGCGTGGTATTTTTCCCAACTGATTTTACTACAACTAGAGGCCCGATGCACGAAATTCGTGCACTTGGGGTGTCCCTCAGCCCAGCACCTTCTCTAATCTGGGACCCCTCGGGGGATGTCATCTTACCATCACACCATCTATCTCAGGTGTCTTTCTCCATCAAGTGTATTCTCCCTCAGACAGGACAGCATTGTAGAGGAGACAGTGACAAAAAAGGAGTCTAGCGGCCGTCTGCACCGGATTCATGTGCTCATTCCTCCAGGAGTACTGCCCCATCTCCCGGAGCTTAGAAATCCCCCTTTTGTGGTTCATCGTGGCTCTCTTTTCCCCTCTGCTGAGAGCACGGCTCATCCTGGCACTTCAGCTTGCCTGGTGCCTTTCCTCCAGGCCCCTTCTCCTCTCCTGTCCCCATCCTGTGCCAGGCCCCCGGCTCCGGTTCTCCCCATGTGTCTTTCTGCAACCTGCGCCCCTGGGAGAGCCGTTTGCCACGCTGGCTGCTTTAGATGCTGTGCTTTGCCCTCTTCATCGGGGTGGGGGGTATTGTACGGCCAGTGTCTTGGTTCGGAAGCTCCCGTCTCTCTGCAGCCACCTTTCCTTTCGATCGCCCCCCTTTTTATACCTTTCCTTTCTGAGGATTTCAGCGATAGTCCTGAAACCTAGGCTAGGTGTCTGACCACGCCCAGTGCCCTGATTTGATGACAATTCCTGAGGTGAGTCATGGTTTTCCTTCAAGGCTGCTCTCCTGCCTTCCCGCCTCCTCTCAATGAACATGTACCGAATGCCTATTATGCGCTTGTCTGCATCTGCACGCGGTGTAAGGTCTCTTTGGCACGGTGCCTGGCACTGATCGGGCGTTCAATAAATATTTGTGGGAAAAGTAAAAATTAGTTAGACTGCAGCCTCGAGGGGCAGAGTTACCCATTGATTTTCCCAGCCCTCGGCGTGATCGAGCTGGACCATAAGGCAATTCTAAGTGGCAGGAGGCTGCTTGGAGCAGGACCGGCCTTCCGGTCAACATCTGGAGGGTTGGGGTCCCCCCCCCCACCGCCCTGAGGCTGCGCTGAGTCCCCTGCCAGCACATACCTGGCATCAGGAAAGAGCTTTCCTGTCCAGGATGCCGTGCAGGCAGAGTGACCGCCTCAGTTTCTCTTTTCTCTGCATCCTCACTGGGATCCCAACCCGCCCCCCCCATACATCCTGACGTCCCGTCTACTGACAACCCTCTATCCCTCACACCCATCCACTCCTCCCACACCTGTGCCTCCTGCCACAGCTGTGGCATCCAGCCCAGGGGACAATTATCAACACGTGGGGGTATTGGATTTGAATGCCAACTTAGTTCATTATCGTGCACTGTGTGTGGGCAATGCATCATGGGTTCTTCCAGTAATGCTCTGTCCCTCTTTCCAGTATTTTCTTTGAAGGGTGACCACGTACTTCCTCTTCAATGAATATTCTTCCTGTGACGTCCCTGCTGTCCTCTCAGATGTATATGTTCCGCCCGCCCATCTTCAAATTTACCTTAAAACTGCTGGTCATGTGGTTTTCTCCAGCCCTCCGGATGGAACCTCTGCCACCAGCCCGGCTCTCTCTCCCCTGTCCCTGCAACTATTACATCCTATAGGAAAGGCCGCTGGCCACCCCTACCTGCTGTTGCTCCTCCCGTCCAACACAGTATGTGCAGTCATTGGCCCTGAGGCTCCCGACTTCCAGTGCTGTGCACAGTGCGTTCAGCCACTGGACGTGTCAGGATACACAGGGGTTTACTCTCCCTTCTGAAAGGGTGGCCCCCTTTCTGAGCAGCGCTGAGTAAGCTGCAGGGGGTTTACCAGAAGTGGGGAGGGCACAATTTCAGGGAGAGAATGGCGCACACCCAACTCTCAAACAAAACTCACGTCCCTTGCCGAAACCGGTTTGGCTCAGAGGATAGAGCATCGGTCTTCGGAATGAAAGGTCCCAGGTTCGATTCCGGTCAAGGGCATGTACCTTGGTTGCGGGCACCTCCCCAGTAGGGGGTGTGCAAGAGGCAGCTGATCGACGTCTCGCATCGATGTTTCTAACTCTCTGTCCCTCTCCCTTCCTCTCTGTAAAAAATCAATAAAATATATTTTAAAAAAAACAACTCACTTTCCCAAGCGCAGTGGAGAGCACCAACTCTCAAGAGACCCGGATTCACCTGGAACAAGAGACCCATCTATTACCACTACATATCGCCCCGAAAACACTGTCTTTGTGGCCCCTTGTCCACGCTCCACAGGCCACATCTGCTTTGGGACCTCGGGGGCGGAGGAGGAGGAAGAAGAGAGGGAAGTGAAGAGGAAAGAGAGCATGCATACGTCCCATTTATTTATTTCTTTCGCACATACATCAGCTAATCTGTTTAACATTCATATTAAAGTTGTAATCGCCTCCGCACACATGAAAATACGCACCAGCCCCGGTAATAGGCCTTAAGAACGACATTACAATAGCTATTAACACCTAACACCTACCTTATCAACTGACAACATCCCTATAAAATAATAACGGCATCCGGATGGAGTTGGAGGAGGCTCATTCTCCCCGAGCACTGAAGCCTGACGGAGCCGGGGAAGCTGGGAGGCGGGCTGGCTGGGAGGCGGTGGGAACCGGCAAGCACACCACTGCCTGAGCCCCTGCAGAGAGGATCGGGGGCACCTTTCCGAAGATCCCTGAGCCTCAGTTTCCTCATCTGCAAAGCGCGAACAAGGACCTTCTGCTGGTGGTGTTTGTACGGAGAAGGAACTGAGATCATGGGAAAGCACCGGGAGCCGGGGGGTGGGGGCCGAGAGCCGCACCACACTGCTGACCAGCTCTAGCCAGTCGTGTCTTCTCTGCGCATGCATTTCACTGACTTCTGAGACATCTGCTGGGTGCTCCCACTCGATCAGATGGGATTAAAGATGCCGGGACAAGAGGTTCTCTCTCTGTGGGGCTCACCATGGAGCTGGTAAGACATCGTGTACACAGCAAGCTGCACAGGAGTGGATACGTGACATGATAGAACATGCACACCCTGTCCAGGGAGGACAAAGAGACAGAAAGTGACTTCATGAAAGATGGGACGTCTGACCGAGTCTTAAAATATAAGTAATGAGGAAAGAATATTTAGGCTGAGGAAATGACATAAGCACAGACCTGAAGGCATGGTGCATCCAGGGAATGAATCAATATGTGTGTGTGTGTGTGTGTATACAGTGGTACCTCGAGATACGAGTGCCCTAACATACGAGATTTTTGAGATACGAGCCATTGAGCGAGCAATTTTTGCTTTGAAATACGAGCAACATTTGAGATAGGAGTAATCGCGAGGATCGGCCGGCTGCACACAACCCACCAGTTTACCGCGACTCGAGCGTCTCATAGTTTCCCACGCCTCAAGGTTACAGAACGAATTAAACTCGTATCTCGAAGTACCACTGTATACACACACACACACACACACACACACACACACACACACTCACATATATTGGCTTAGAGAGCAAGGAGGAATGGAGAGAAGATGACACGGAACAGACCGTTGATGCCAGACTTCAGAGGTCTTTAAAGGCGGGGTGACAGTGTCTACCTCCGCCAGGCACGGGCACGGGGCCTCCGTTTTACAGGCAAAGGGTAGCCATGGACTTGGCTGAGGCGGGGAGAGTCCATCTGACTTGTACTCCAGGGAGATACAAGAGCCTGAATCACAGTGATGATAAAGGGCGACTCTGGGAGAAAGTGAGGAACTTAATAGGATGCTCTAATAGTCTGGGGGAAACGATAAGAAGAAGTAGAGCAACAGAAGACGAACTGCAGAGCCGGCGCAGATACCATCTGCCCTGACAAGAAACCCGATTGGGTGAGGGAGATGAGGAAGAGGCTGGCGCTGACTCAGGTTTCCCAGCAGCGCTGGCCCATGAGGGCGCCTTTCCACAACAGGAAACGAAACGAGCTGGTTTCCAGACTGTTGACAAAGGAGCAATGATGGGGTACACGCAAGAGCCTCCAGGAGTAGGACGCACAAGGATAAAATAAAATGGGGATCACTAAGAAATGCGCATTCCTAGTACTTCAGGCACATTTATTTATTTATTTATTTATTTATTTATAATTTTTTAAAATATATGTATTTTATTGATTTTTAAAAAAATATATTTTATTGATCTTTACAGAGAAGAAAGGAGAGAGATAGAAAGTCAGAAACATCGATGAGAGAGAGACATCGATCAGCCGCCTCCTGCACGCCCCACAGTGGAGATGTGCCCGCAAGCAAGGTACACGCACCCAACCGGAATCAAACCTGGGACCTTTCAGTCCGCAGGCCGACGCTCTATCCACTGAGCCAAACCGGTCTCGGCATTTTATTGATTTTTTGCAGAGAGGAAGGGAAAGAGATAGAGAGTTAGAAACATCAATGAGAGAGAGACATCGATCAGCTGCCTCCTGCACACGCCTGTCGGGGATGTGCCCACAACCAAGGCACATGCCCTTGACCGGAATCGAACCGGAGACCTTTCAGTCCGCAGGTCGACGCTCTATCCACTGAGCCAAACTGGTTTCGGCTTCAGGTGTATTTAGAGCTCTATACCATGAACTGCCAGTAACCCAATTTAAATTACTACAAAATGCTATCCGTATGTGACGAACCTACCCATTTTGATGCTGAGTTTTCGCTATTTGAAGCTGGCGAGATGTTACCCAGGTCTCTGGACAAAGAGAGGGAAGATGACCCGTTGAACTCCAGTGGGGCTTTCTGATGTTTACGAGCCATCCTGTCCTATTTATTTATGTATTTAAAATAGATTTCTATTGATTTGTGAGAGGAAGGGAGAGGGAGAGAGAGCTAGAAACATCAATGATGCGAACGAATCATGGATCGGCTGCCTCCTGCACAGCCCCTACTGGGGATCGAGTGCGAAACCAGGGCATGTGCCCTTGACCGGAATCGAACCCGGGACCCTTCAGTCTGCAGGTCAATGCTCCATCCACTGAGCCAAACCAGCTAGAACTATCCTATCTTATTTATTCTCAGAGCTTAGCCCAGAGTCTGAGCAGGCTACTGATGTGAATGCTCACAATGACCAGCAACAAGGATTTCCTACCAGAGCACTGAGAAGGGCCGGGGGCCTTGGGGTCCACTGGCCTCACACTGACTAACTGCCACTGCCCCACAGGGACAGAGCCAGGAGGTGTCACCCGGCTGTGGGACTCATGAAGAGGGTAATCAACACCTTCCTGGGGAAGCATCACACACACCTGGACCCCTTGGTTGAAATGTGACTCTGTCCCCTGCCATCCCCCTCAATGAGGGGACGGTGACTGGGCTTGTCCCCATGTGGGGCACAACTTGTCCTTGTGGCACTGCTGAAGCAGTCTGGATGTCAGAGGAGACCACCAGCCACACGGGCTGGGGAGGGGAGTGGCTGTTTTCGATGCACCCCTCGGTGGAGCAGGCGCCAGGCCTGGTGTCCTGGGGCTGTGGGGGAGGTCCTATCTCCACCGCAGAGGGCGCCCAGCCTCCTGGCCCCGGGCGTGCCCAGCGGTGCCCGGCAGAGCTGGCGCCCCGGGAGATGCGTGACCTTCTGCATCTCACGCGCCTTCGCCAGGGGACTCGGCCAGGGATGGCAGCCATTAACCGCCTCATTAATATACAAATCTATGCAAGTCATTTCCATTTGAATTCTATGCATATTATCAGATAGAACAAAATGCAAATGTATACAAATCCGTCCATATGAAGAAACAAATAGGGGATGCGCTGCATAATGCGGTCGTAATCACGCTGGGGCTTGTCTCGGCTTTAATTCCCCAGAGCCCCGGGCCCCGAGGCGGTGGTGATGCCCCCTCGGGACAGCTGAGCAGCCACATAACCTTTCTGGGACAACCGCATCCAGGGTGGGACATTTGATTTCAGAAACCTACTGAGGGATGCTGGCATTGGCCGCTGGTTGTCTCTCTCATCCGGCTTCCAAAGCAGAGTGTCAGAGGATTTCTGGGGTGATTGTGGGTGGGGGAAGGCAGAATCAGAGGCCAGTCTGGGGGACTCACACGTTGCCACTTCTGGAGGCCAAGGAGGGGCTTGAACATGTTACGTCGCTCTGGTCCTCACTGTGCACCCAATGGCCACGCCCTCTGTGGAGTCTCGGTGCATCTGGTAGTAGGGTACGCAGAGAGGGGCTCAGCTTCCTCATTTTAAAAAATATATCTTTATTGATCTCAGAGAGGAAGGGAGAGGGAGAGGGAGAGAGAAACATCAATGAGGAGAATCACTGATCGACTGCCACCTGCGCATCCCACACTAGAGATGGAGCCCGCAACGCAGGCATGTGCCCTGACCGGGAATCAAACCGCAACCTCCTGGTTCATATGTTGAAACTCAACCACTGCTCTCCCCTGAGGGGGAACTGAATAAAAAAGTACAGCCAAAGCCAGTTTGGCTCAGTGGATAGAGTGTTGGCCTGCAGACTGAAGGGTCCCAGGTTCGATTCCGGTCAAGGGCATGTATCTCGGTTGCAGGCACATCCCCAGTGGAGGGCGTGTAGGAGGCGGCTGATTGATGTCTCTCTCATGGATGTTTCTAACTCTCTGTCCCTCTCCCTTCCTCTCTGTAAAAAGTCAATAAAATATATATGTTTAAAAAAACAAAAGGAATAGCACCTGAATCTCAAGGCCCAAATGGTCCAGAGCGGGGTCCAACACTCTCATCACAGACCCACGCCTTTGCTCTGGCACGTGGCAGGTCACTCAAACTCATCCGGGAGCCTGAGACCCTCCTTCTCTTCCAGGTGCTGTTTGTATCCCCTTCCTGGTTCCTCCTTCCTTCCGGATCCTCAGTCGAAGGCCAGAAACTCAACCAGGCTCCGAGGCAACGAGGGAAAATCAAAGCGCAGGCAGTGAGCGTCTTACCCTGCAGCAAATCACCCAGAACAAAGCCCCGTGCCCATTTGTCCTCCGTTGTACACAACCGCTGTTTTCTCTGTTCCATTTCAATTACACCCAGGACTGGGGAGGCCGAGATACAGGCTGTTTTAAAGGAGAGTTCCCACACTCCATGCTAATGAAGCCCAAACAAATCCCTGCCCAGAACCACTCAGCGAGGTTTAACTACAGACTGAGCCCACGGATGCTCCTTGAATTTTCTCCCTCACGGGACCCGATGACAGTTGCGTCTAGTAGGAGCTCCATTGATTAGTGTGAGCAGCACGGGTACCAAGCGATAGGAAACCGTTATAATGACCATTCCATACTCAGCACCTTTTACCTGACAACTCTCAAGCACTTTACAGACAGAGAAGGAAGCGAGCTCGTTCTAATTTGTAGATAGGGACACGGAGGCGCAGATTCTCACCCATGGAGGGAGACAGCAAGGCCTACAATTCACCGTGCATGGGTGGACAGGGGGAGGGACCATCAGCTCCTTTTTGTCTGTGGTCCTAGGGACAGTCAGAATAACCAGCCCCAAAGATGACCCTTGAGTTCGCTGCCTTCCAAGACAAAAGGACTCTGTGGGTGTAATGAAGTTAAAGCCTCCTGAGATGCAAGATGACGTGAAGTTATGTCTTCACAGGAAGTCTTAGGAGGGACGGGCAGGAGGAGGCTCAGTTTCAGGAGCAGAGCAAGAGGCTGGAGCAATGCCAGGAGGACACACAAACCAAGGAGAACAGCCTGCCTGCCTCCCTCTAGGGGCCCGGAGAGCAAGGATGCAGATGGTCCCCAAGAGCCTCCGGCAAAAAGCAGCCGGCCACCCCTTGACCTCAGCCCAGGGAGGCTCGGTTTAGATTCCTGGCCGCCAGGACCGTCCTGTAAGACATGTGTGTCATGGGAAGCCACTAAACTTGGCGAGGATGCGTGTACCAGCCAGAGGGAAGCTACTCCAGTGCCCCGATGACCTTTCTCAACGGAGGTTTCTCTTCTGCACCAGGGAACCCGGAAGAGAATAGGAGTAGCTACACTTTCCCTCCTGCCAAAGACAGCCCAGAACCAGCATCGTTTGGGATGCACAGGGACCGATTTGATTCTTTAGTACAATGGAGGCTTTTTGAGGCATCTGAGCTAGTTTCTCCTGACGAATTCTGCCAGGAGGGCCGCCCCGGCTTCTGCTCCTGCAGAACCCACACAGCATCTGGCCTTGAGAAGAGACCGAGGATGCTCAGCAAGTCTACCATGACCTTGGGCACCAGGCACCAGCTCGACCCATCTGGCAACGCTGAAATGGATGGCTGCAGTCACTTCCCCTCTGCCCGCCACCCTCATAATGAGTCAGAACACTCCTCGGCAGTAAAGCACCGGGAGGCAGCTGGGAGAGGGAGTCTGAGGCCCTTTTGCATAGAAGGGCCAAGCCCAGAACCGTGCCACAGGCAGGGGACAGAGCACAGTCTACGCCTGGGTCACAAGCTGGGAGGGCGCTCTGGACTCTCAGCAAATGCTCGACTGACGTTTTGTGGCAAATGCATGATAAGGAAGATCAAGGCCAACACAACCAGGAAGGACTGAGGAGCATCCACGTTCTGAGAGGCATGATGAAGTCCTCAGGATAATGGAGCTAATGTGTTCTCTTCATTAGGCCTCAGTGGCCAGGAGTTTCACCGCAGCCTCTGCACAGAGACCCTTGTTCCTTAGTTGGACCCAGCATCTCGACTTTTCCAGAAGCCTTGCCCATGCTCCCCTCCCAAGCTGCTATCCTGCCTCTGAGGAGGCTCTTATCCCATCCTGCTCCCTGGGATGCACCCTCTGAGACCATCTCCTTGGCAACAGAAAGCCAGCAGGCGGCCTGGAGGAGGGAGGAGGGAGGAGACCCTGAGCTTGCACTTGGAACTCCTGGGTTTCCATCTTCACTTTCACACTTCCTACCTGGGACCTCAGGAAGGCCATGTAACATAACCTGGTCTTCTTTCCCTAATTCTTTCAAGGGAGGATGAGACTTATCATCATAAAGGTGCAAGGCCCCTGGAAAATGGCAAAGTACTACAGAGAGGCAAAGAGGGATTACCTTATTCTCACCTCCCCCAGGACAGTGGTTCTCAACCTTCCTCAGGCCGAGACCCTTGCATACAGTTCCTCATGTGGTGGTGACCCCCAACCATGAAATTTTGCTATTGTGATGCATCGTGATGTAAATATCTGCATTTTCCGATGGTCTTAGGCGACCCCTTTGAAAGGGTCGTTCGACCCCTAAAGGGGTCGCGACCCACAGGTTGAGAACCGCTGCCCCAGGAGGACATGGTGCCCACGGGCACTCAGCCACAGAAGCGAGAGTGAAGAGCACAGCATGCTCCCTGACCACGCACCTTCATGGGTCAGTAAGTGAAATGCTGGCACTAAGGACAGAGCCACCGAGTTGCTGACATGGTACCACCTTTCCTGGCTAAGACACATTGGTTGGGGGTCGAACCAGCCTTGCCTTCCAGAAGCTTATGATCTAGAAGGGAAGGCGGTGAGGAAAAGTCACTTCAATAGATTGTGACAAGCACACTGGTCGCCACAGGCGGGAGGAGGGGGGAAGGGCACTGAGATTTGCTTGTGAGGGCAACTTCTGCCAGGACGCCAAGGGTGCTGGTCCTTAGGGTAGAAGTTGGGCCTGACCCAGGTAGTGGGGAGAGAGATCCTTCCACAGGGGAAGGGAGTTAAGTGAAAAGCCAGGAGGCCAGGAGCAGAGCTCACTCCGAGGCCAGCAGGTCCGTTGGGCTGCAGTGAAGGGTGTGTGTGAGTGTGGGGAGGGGTGAGGCCGGACCTCCACCCGAGGGTCTCTGTCCTGTAGATGTTGGGACACCTGCATCAAAGGAACGCACGGCCCTCTGAGGCCAGAGACCTCTGCCTGGATCGGGCACATCTCACTACCCTCGTGGCTAAGCGACGGAAGTACTTCACTGATGAACGGAAACTTTAAAACCTCCTTGTACAGAAGGAGTGTGCCTTCTCACCCCCATCAGGATCCGGGAGGGTTAAAGCTATTCTGCCCCCTCCAGTCTTATCTCTGGAGACAAAAATGTCAGTCTCTCACTCTCACCTTAGCTCCTTCAATCTCTCTGTCTGTCCCTCTGTCTGTCCAGGTTAGCCTGACAGCCACACACACCCGTGCCTCCTTCCCCCTTCCTCTCTGCTGTCACCATGTTGTCATTCTGACATCTGGGAGTGAGCACCTTAACTGCACAGCAGCTCTGGAGGTTAGGGTGCCTTTAAATCTAGCAAAGGCTCCGCCTCCATCTCTCTCCCTCCTCTGTATGCATTCGGTTTCCCATTGGTGGCTTGAGCTGAAGAAAGAGGGCCTAGGGGCCTACTGAGGAGAAAATCTCTTTTTTTATGAATTGAAAAATAAAATGACAGTAAGCAGCCGGTAGATTCCAGTTCACAATGAAGCGGATGTCAATATCTGTGCTTGAATTGACCCTGACCATTTTTTTACAACCAGAACAAGGATTCTTGGGTTGCATTATTCTATACATTCTGACTCACTTCTCTGGCACTGGCCTCTCTGGCGGGCAGCTGACTCTAAGTTAAACATTTGAAAGCGCTGGTGGGAGAGAATCGCGGCCTCTCTCTACCACCGTCTCCCCTGTGAGCGAGGTGGCCTGCAGCTCTCCTGGGCTCTCCTGAGGGGACAGACCGAGAGGTACATGGGAAGGAATGACTGGGAGCTCTTCTTGGCCGCGAGGAAGGCCATGATGCCAGGAACAGACTGGCAAAGCCTCTGTGTTCCTAGCTGTAGGTGCTTGCCCTTGTCACCTGTGGTTTCCTGAGCTCACGACCCTGGGGATTCCTGAGTTCATGATCAGTGCGAGTGGCCCTAGGACAAGAGGACATGAAACTCTTGGGGCAGCTCCCATGAGCCACCCCGACTCCTCCGGTTAAATTGCTCTTGGACCCCCAGTTCGTATAAACAGTGCAGTTACCCTTGAACCACCTAGGCTAGAACTGTGGGAGTCCACTTATCCGTGGATTATTTTTCAATAAATTCCCGTAAGGGAGCCAAGACCAGTTTGGCTCAGTGGATAGAGCGTCGGCTTGTGGACTGAATGGTCCCGGGTTCGATTCCAGCCGGGGGCATGTACCTTGCTTGCGGGCACATCTCCACTGTGGGGCGTGCAGGAGGCGGCTGATCGATGTGTCTCTCTCATCGATGTTTCTGACTTTCTATCTCTCTCCCTTCCTCTCTGTAAAAAATCAATAAAATATATTTAAAAATATATATCCACAGTTGGGAGACCATGGATGCAGAGGGCTGATGTATGGATGTTCTGGGCCATTTTATATAGGGGACTGGAGCATCCATGGATTTTGGGGTCCTGGAGCCAATCTCCTGTAGACACCTAGGATGAGCTAGGTTTTTTGGGGAGTCAAAAGTTACACTGATTTTTGACTCTTTGTGTGTAGGGGGATGCCCCTAACCCCCACATTGTCAAAAGGTCAACTATTCACATGGAAATGAGGCTGGATATAGAGTAGTGGAGTGAAGGGCGATTCTCTTGCCAGTAAATGCACCCCCAAATGGCCGTCTGCTTTCTATGGACAAGTCCCCACTATGGAGTTGCTATTATTCTTTTTTAAGCACCTCGATATTTCCTAAGAGGGATATTGTGACCTCCAAACCCCACCCACTGCTGCCTGGTGGATATTCAAATACTCTGAATGCAACGCCGTAAAGGGAGCGACATGGCTTGGTGTGAAGGATGTTCAGATCTGCAGGAGAAAATACCTTTTATTCAGCTCATAGAGTTGCAACAGCCCCCCAAAAAGGATACAAACATCCAGGCCCCGGCTATGTAAATGTTTAAGGTAGACAGCGTTACCTCAGACAAACTAGGACAATGGGACTTGGGAAACATGGCAGTCGGTATATTTTTATTCTCCCGGGCAACGGTCCAAGGGTGTGAAGCTTAGGAAATAAGTAACTGTTGACACCGAGAGGGGAATGCCCCATGATTATCAGCAAAACGGGGAGGCAAGGGATAGATATTTCTAGAAGGCCTTTCCTGACTGTGGTCGGCTCAGCATCACCTCTTAAGTATGGATGCTACCGGTGAATGCCGTTGTCCCGGTTGGATGAGACCCCCAAAGCCAGGCTCACGCCCAGAGAACCGGCATCACGTGGGTTTGGAGCCCCGCCGAAAGGAGCTTTGAAAACTTCAAAGAACTTCCATGTGCGGCTAGTTTATTGTAAGTGTCCATCTTAAAGCAAGATGGTGATTTAAGCATCTTCAGAAATGATTGCTGCCGAGAGCGAAGACGGAGCAGCGGGAGCCCGGGCGAGGCGTCCGGGAGGCTGAACGGCCTTTTATTTCTCCCCGACGACCGTTATTAATCACTCCGGAGCCCGGGGGTCTCCCGCCATCTCTCCTGTTCCGGACGTGACAAAAGCAGGGTTTGATGTCCTGGATGGCCGCTCCGTCTCCAGCCGCTCCGTTCTTACACACACCGGGCTGACCTCTCCCCAAGCCCCATGGGGTTTCACTTGTTTTTTGTTTGTGTTTGTTTGTTTGTTAATTTTTTAAAAATATATTTTATTAATTTTTTTTACAGAGAGGAAGGGAGAGGGATAGAAAGCCAGAAACATCGATGAGAGAGAGACATCGATCAGCCGCCTCCTGCACGCCCCCTACTCGAGTTGTGCCCGCAAGCAAGGTACATGCCCCTGACCGGAATCGAACCTGGGACCTTTCAGTCCGCAGGCGTGGACGCTCTACCCACTGAGCCAAACCGGTCTCCGCTGTTTTGTTTGTTTTTTAATTTGGGGAAATTTCGGTGGTAATGGGGTCTTCTTAGGAAATGAGCATTTGGCTTCGGAGATGTTAAGCGACACTGGCACTGGGGTATGGAGGGACAGAGCAGCCGTTCGCCAGGATCAGCTTCTCCTCCATGCTTTTGTGTTAGAAGAAATGGTTTCTACATTTTTTTATGTTTAAATTTTGTTTCTTTCTAGCCGCTCTTCTTCCCAGGCCCTACAAGTCACGAAGGAGGAGGACATAGGCCAGGAGAGGGGGTTTCTGTGGCTGCCACTGGGGTCCATAGAGGCAACAGGACCCCGCGATGCTGAGTCGGACGCTGGAGGCTGCTCATTGGTTTGAGCAAACCTTATCTAAGCACCACGAGAAGTAAGGGACAGTTGAACAATATCTGATGACATCAGCTAAACCACCACATAAACGACCGGGCCTCTCGGCCACTCAGGACACACAGAGGAAGTGGGCGGCCCCAGCAGTGGCCTCGGCTGCCTTTCTTCCGTGCCCCCCTGTGTGTGTCTATGCTGCACATGCATGGAGCTGGGGGCTTTGCCTCCACCTGCCCCCCAAGGTGGCAGAGCGCAGGATCCGGGCCACCTTGCCTGCAAGACCACCTCCAAACACACAGCCACGGCTCCTGGAGACGTGTTCACGGTGCCTGGTCCTGTCCAGAGGTGAAACAGGAGCGTCTAACTTCAGCCCGCCCAGGGGTTCGGAGAGAATGAGGAGACCTGTTAGCACCAGCTGGTTTTGCTTTTTCAGCATGAGAGGGGAGCAGCCAGAAATGCTGGCTCCCGAACCCTGAAAGGGGCAAACACCTTGCCTGGGGCAGGGGGCCCAGGCCTAGGAGTGGGTTTGCTGGGGAAGGAAGAAGAGGGGGCTCTCAGATGCAGGCAGGGCCCTCCTGGGGAGGACACCCACTCGTCGTCACCCACACGAGGGCATCACAAAGGGGACTGTCTCGCCGCAGGGAACCCATTCTGCTAACTGATGTTTCTCTCCCTCTCTTTGTAGCTCTCCCAGTGCCATAAGTATTTCTGATCACGCCTACCTCGCTCACAGGCACCCTGAATACTCTGCCTGCACCCCCATCAGAAAGAGGAGAAAGGAACCTAGCCTCCCAGGGGAGCCGCTGCCCTCCAAAAAGCCTGCACCCCCTTCAAAAAGCCTGTACCCCCTTTCTTTGTCCCCTGCCTCAGGCTCAGCTGCCCATGCGGGGCTGTCCCAGGTAGAGAAGGGCCCAGGCACTCCCTCCCTGGGCCTCTGGCTTGGAAGCTCACTCCTGGGCTTTGCAAGCGCTGCTGCTGCCACCATCAGGCAGATATAGGAATTGCAGTCTTCCCAGGCCTTCATCTCTGAAAACCTCGGGCCATCCCCCTGCCTGCCTGATGTGGTCCCTAGAGAAAAACGAGGTGCTCCCTCCCTGTCATCGCTTAGACGGTGCAGGGTCCTGGAATCCAGCTCCCTGATACCACGCGACTCCCTGTGAATGTGGGGTGGGCCCGGCCTCCTTAAATGAGGGCCCCAGGACACCAAGAACAAAACCAATGGAGATCAAATGGCAGTGTCCCTGTCCTTGTCACCAAGGCAGGGGAGGCAGGGGAGGAGTTGAGTCTCCAGGAGCCAGCTCTCCCTTCTCTGCCTCCCGAATGCCTGCACAACGCGCCACCAGGCCGGGTGTCACTCGGAAACTGTCATAGCTCCCAGCATTGCCAGGGGTGACAGGTGGACTGTCGCTCAGCACCGGAGCCGAGTCACCTGTGACATTTGCGGATGACTGACAGAAACCGGAGCTGACAGGCATTAAAGAGCAGAAGGCTGGGGAGTGCTTCTCGCTGAAGCCTGGGTGGCTCGCCAGAGGAGGTTGCTGCTCTTGGCAGCGTTCCCGGTCACCCCACGGTCACCCCAGGCCTTTCTCAGAGCGAAGCAACTCCCTACGGGGCGAGGACTCCCCTCTCCTCCCGTGTCTCTGTCCCCTGCCCTCCTGCCGAGGGGGAGGGGCCCTCTGAGCAGGTAGGTGCCTGCCTGCGGTGATGTCAGACGAACGCCTTCTCCTTTCACGATTCCTTCTGTTTCATTCCATCACTTCAATATTTATCCACGGCCGCCCGTGTGCTGCATTGTGTGCTAGGCACCAGGGGGCACAAAAGAAATGGATATTTCATCAGCCAATTAAGAGAAGAAAAGTCCCTGCCTTTGCCTTTCTTTTTTTTTTTTCCCTCTCTCTCTCTCTCTCTCTCTCTCTCTCTCTCTCTCTCTTTTCTTCAGAACAACCACAAAAGCAGCTGCCAGAGCCGCTTCTGTCTCCTCTTTGCTATTCTGCCCCGAAGGCTGGCCTGTCATTTCCCCAGGCGGCAGCTGCCGGGAGACCTGTGGCCTCCAGGTAAAGCTGAAACCAGGAAGATAGATGCAGGAGGAGGCTGGGGTCCAGAGAGGAGATAGAGCTACAGAGCGGGGCCCCTGTTCAAAGGTCAGCTCCCCCATTACATCCGGAACCCCCCTTCCCCTCTTCCCTGCCTACACAGGGAGGATCCCCACAGCTTACAGACACATAGCTTAGCGACTGCTCATGCGCGGCTCACAGTTGATGCTTCGGAGCAGCTGGATCTCCCACATCTGGAGGCGCACAGAGTGCGGACCAGATGGGACTGACTCTTGGTCAGGTAACATCACCTCCTGAGGGTGTGGCCTGATGATGGCCTCTGCTGGTGGCTGTCATGGTGACCTCAAAACTCTGAAAGTCACCTGCAACCCGTGAAGCTTCATACGTTGCTCATTATCGTCATGACAAGAACATACTAGCGCCACTGCTGCTGCCAACAACAAGCAAAGGCAGGTGCCTGGCATCTGCCTGCAGGAAAATGTGCTGGACAAAGACCTCTAATAACACGCCTTTTACTTTCTAGGCATTTACTACCTGAAACAAGCAGTTGTGGCTGATGGGTACCATTCAGGAAGTCTTAGAACTGGAGAGGATTTGGGATATCGTCTAGCCCAGTGGTCGGCAAACTCATTAGTCCACAGAGCCAAATACCAACAGTATAACGATTAAAATTTCTTTTTTGAGAGCTGAAAACTGACTTCTGCACATGGGCCACGAAGTTTCCATCGCACTGTATGTGCGCTCCTGCACGTGGTATTTCGTGGAAGAGCCACACTCAAGGGGCCAAAGAGCCACATGTGGCTCGCGAGCCGCAGTTTGCTGACCACTGGTCTAGCCTACTCTCTGACCACTCTGAGCCCGTCACTGTCAACACGAGGCACACACAGAGTCTGTTTCCTCACCAGTCTGAGCCGCCCTGGCACAGAAATGTGGCCCTAGACATCTCTGCCACCGAGCCCCTGGCGCAGTGCCTACTACACAGAGGCACTCCATGCATGCTGGCCCCCAGGCCCGGGGCTGAGATTTGACGTCATCAAATGCCATTGGATCACCAAGGAAGGAAGGTGGCCTAGGAGATGCCGGGCCTAGGAACCCCGGGCGGGGGGGGGGGGGGGGTGGAAAGATGATGAAGGAAAGGACAGTCCATGGCCACTGCAGCAACTCTCAGTTCCACTTCACGTTT
>PVJN01005054.1:0-23670 GCA_004026805.1 Lasiurus borealis | reverse complement strand
GTCAATACGACGCATGCGTGCCATTGCGGTGTTAGCATCAATGACCACAGACCCGCCTCGGGGAAACCTACTTGGCCGCTCCTGCGAGGAAGATGCTAGGGGGAAGGTTGGCAGGAGGGCTCACCTCCCAGGGAGCAAAGGGCAGATTTGTTCCAGGTTCTGGACATCGCTACTCGGCAGCGATCAGTGGGGTGTGTGCCTGCCTGTGTGAGTGTGCATGTGGGTGAGTGCATGTGTAAGTGTGCATATGAGAGAGTATGTAAATGTGTGTGAGCATGTGATTGTGTGAGCGTGTGTATATGTGAGTATGTAAATGTGTGTGCGCATGTGATTGTGTGAGTGTGTGTGCGTGCACACGTGCACGCATGTGTGTGTATCAGTGTGAAAGTGTGTGTGTCAGTATGAAAATGTGTGAGTGTGTGAGTGTCAGTATGAAAATGTGTGTGTGTCAGTGTGAAAGTGTGTGTGTGTCAGTGGGTGTGTGTGTGTGTCAGTGAAAGTCTATGTGTCAGTGTGTGGAGTGGGGTCACAGATGGAAGGAGGCGTGGTGTAGCCATCACACGCTCACAGGCTACCAGGAAAACCTCGATGGTGTGTGGGCAGGGGTCCACATGAGGCCACATCCTTGCCTCTATTTCCAGGAAGGAGCTGGGGGAGTGCCCGCCTGCCAGCCCCCATGCCCAGCCGGGGTCCCCACAGGCCGCCTCTGCCCGGAGCAGGAGCCGCGTACGTTGGCCACTGCTTCCATGGCTCAACTTGCTGCCCGTGTGCCCGGGAAGCTGGCATTTCCTCGACGCTCGCGGTGGAGCTGAGTGTGGGCCGGGGCGGCACGGGCTGGCGGGAGACACTGTTTCCAAGCAGCGGATGCTGAGCGGCAGTGATAGAAGGAAACACTTCTCCAATATTGACATTTACGAACTTCCCGGGAAGTGGTGCAGCCAGCATACTCATTTCCACCGTCTGGGCGAGAGGAAATGGAGAGCAGCCACGTCTCATCCCGAGCACCGAAAGGAGCAGAAAGGAGCAGAAAGGCAGAGAACATTCCTGTTCAATGTGGGGAGAGGGGTCCTCTACAGGGCGGGTCCTGGGACAGCGAGAGCAGGGAAGGCTCCCCTGTTCTCCTCCCCCACTCCCTGCCCCCGACACACACACACACACACACACTCACACACGCCTAATCCCCAAGCTCCTGCAAGAACCAGGGCCTACACCTGTTTGCATGAATGTGAAAAAGTGCTCTAATGACCGATAGGGGACCTGCCTTCCCATCTGAGGGGCACACCTACCTGGGGGGGGGGGGAGGGTCCCAGCTTTCTCTGGGAGAAGAAATGGGTCAATGACACATGGAGCAGCAGCCTCCCTGAATGCCCCCAACCGGAGGTGATACCCACCCCATGTGGGACACAGGGCTCAGCTGCGACAATCTGGGCACTGGCGCTGGCTGGCCCTGCGCCTCGATCCCTGGTGGGTGGCCGTGATTGGCTGTGAACCCTGAGGGAGGAGACCCCCAGGGCAGCTGCCCAGCCGGCCCCTGCTCTGTCAACATTGTGTGTCCACTGCCTGGTGTCTGAGGGAAGGCTGGGCCCCCATCACTCTGCAGCAAGAACCCCCATTAACGCCAGGGTCCCCGCGGTGGGGAGAGGCGGAGGGATCCCAGCAGCTCCCCGTCAGCCCAGGAGGAGGGAGTCAGTGCCTCCCGGCTCTGGGGTTGAACCTGATGAAAACGCCTGCGCCGGCTTTCCATCCAGAAGTCACCTCAGCATCTGACAAGGAGAAGAGCTGGGGCTGAAAACTGACACCCAGGACCATGGGGACCCCCCCACTCCTGCCCCACATGGAGACCCTAAAATGAATGCTCCTGGCCCTCATCCCCACTCCTTTATCACAGGCAATTTTCTTTCCCTCCTTCCTGTTTCCAAAACAGTTTATTATTTTTTTATCTCCTTGGAAGAAAAGTACTCTGCGAATCAAAGGTATCATTAGTATTGTTATTATTTTGCTATTGAAATCTCTTGAATTCACTCAGGATTAGTCATGTGCTTTTTGGGGGTCCACAATATAACGCCTCTTTAAGTCACCCCCACGGGGCTGAACAAAAGAGAAAAATGGCATCTTCGGGCCTCATCCCCTGCGCCACCCCGTCGTCTCCCGCCAACACAGGGCACCGAGCCCAGCAGCTCCCTGGTCCTGTGCCCAGCGCCCCACGCCCCGGGCAGACCCTCCTCTGAGACCAGCAGGGAGGCCCCGCCGTGTCCCCAGGGCAGTGTGGAGGTGCTGACCCCAAGCCCCGCACCTCCATTTCTCTGCAACTGGTCTGCTGGCACCTGAGGACTCCCCGCTGGGCAGCAGACACTGTGAGCACCTCCATGCCCATCAGCCACGCCCCAGTTCCCCTCACCCAGCACATTCCTGAAAGAAGGGGTCTCACACGCCTGGCAGCTGGGCACTGCCTTCCGGCTCCAAGGAGGGGGTTCTTTCTTCTCTAGGCAAGTCATCCCACCACTTGGGGTGCTGGGTGGGGGCATCACACTGACTACTCGCCTCTTCTTTTGTTATATGACAGTTCCTGGTAAGGATCTATGTTTGCAAAGTGGCTGCCCACTTCCAATACCCTTTTCTAACGCCTTCTGAGCGCGACCGCCCCTAGAATCCCCTCTGCTCTTTGGGTTGCCTCTGAGGAGCTCACACTACCTTCTCAACCCCCCTTCCCATGTTTCCCATCATCCCCTTAGCTCCCCCCACTACCTCGGCCAACTCCCTCCACTCTCTCTCTATTTCCCTCCTGTCTGCTCTGCGCTCTTCTATTCCCTGGGAGATCCAGGCCCCCATGCACCTCTTCCCTTCACATGGACATCTGACGGTCCATTTGGGGGGTTCCTGCTAGCAAGTCCCCAGAAAAACTTGCTTAGACGCTTCCCAACACATAGATGGTCCCCCAGAGGAATCCTCAACTGGGGGTGCCATTGACAGCTTGGTGTTCCATTGCAACTTGTCACTTTCACCCCAACAAGCCCATTGCAGTAGGAAGACGCCCAGGTCAACCCAACACAAGAGGCGGGCTCACCCGACCTCGAACTTTCAGACCCGCCAAGTTCTAGGCCGGACAGGAGGACGCCGGGGACCCCAGAGCACCACGCCAGCAAGCGGGGGGCACCTTCCCTACCTCGGCTCAGGCCAGGGCCCCGAGCCTGTGCCCTCGCCCCCTCCCCACCCGCTCAGGACCGACCGTGAGACGTGGGCAGCGGGGAGCCGGTCCACGACTCCCCCGCAGCTGCTTAATGGGGGTGGCAGGCGAGACGCAGCGGTCTCGCAGCTGAAGGAGGGCACGGGCGGGAATGGTTGTGGGCAAACTGCAATAGCAAAGGGAGGGAGAAAAAAAATAAAATAAAACAGAGCAAGTTCTGAGTTTATGGATGACAAGAGAATCGATTCCTCTTCACCCCGGGGTAGAACATGCCTCTTCTCCGCGGGAGGCAAATTGTGCGGTGACATTATCCCTCTCTGTCCCAGGCGTGCGGGCCTGACAGCCGAGGGGAAGGGGGGGCACCCCCAGCCAGAGGAAACCCACACGGCGGCGGTGTGCGCACTGGCAGCCCTCCCCCTCCCCCCGGGGAGCCGGGCCAGGGGCCGGCGCGTGGGCAGGGCGAGGTGGAGGGCTGCCACCTGCTCTTTCTCCTGCCACCTCGGGAAACACAAACACACACTCCATCTCCGTCTCGGTGAAGAGCCCGGACCTTGAAAGACTGAGAGCACCGCACAGCCCTGAAGTGAATTCACCCTGAATGCCTTCGTCTCATTGTCTACAGGGTTAGGGAGAACAGGCAAGGTGGAGACGTATCTGGCACACCCGGCGGGCACGGGTGACGGGAACACGCCTTACGAGTGGACCTGCCGTTCAAGTCATCACAACTCTGTCTGGCCACCCCTCTCGTGTGAGACCCGAGGTGACCCGGCGCGGGAGGCGTGGGCCTCGGTTCCAGAAACTCCGAGACGACACGCAGGTTCCACCGGGAGAGGTGCTGGGCGGCAGATGGCTGTGTCCCTGAGTGCCAGCGATGGCCCTAAATAGCAAACCCTGGACGTTGGTTTGCTCCGAGCGGAGGGCCATCCCCGGCTCTCTGCACGGGACCCTGGAAAGCGTCCGAGGAGGAAGAGCACCGGGAAGGCGGGAGCCAGAGGGATGACAGCCGGAGCCATCGAGAGCCGGCGGGCTAGTCTTCTCCTGACCCCTGGAGAGAGGGCAACCTCCATCCAATCAGGAGAAACACATGGCACTAGGCAGGGCTTGGCACCGTAAACGAGGGTCAAATAGATCCCTCTGGGGAATTCGCAAGACTCATCACAACAGCCACATTAAAACAAATGTCCTCGGGGCAAGTCGGAAGGCACTCGATGGCCAGGAAGTCCATAAAGCATCTTCCCACTTGACCTTTAAGTCCTCTAGGCAGAAGCTGACTATTGGAGGGACCGGGGACTGACAGTACAGAGTGAGGCGGGCTGTTCTGGCCGGCTGGGTGGCATCAACTTCCTAAGACCTATCTCAGAGCCCTGGGCATCCGCCACCAGGCAGGGTAGCTGGACTGGGCAGGCTCTGAGCACTTAGAACTAACCAGAAACCTATACGGAACGTCGCCTGATGCTCTGGTTTCCTCCCAGTGCCCTCCGGGTCAGGGGTCGTAGGGGAAACAGCGCCCTGCACCTCCGCAGGTAAACATTTAAAGATTCAAAAGAGGCTGTGGAGCAAGAGCTCTGCACCGAGACGGGAATAAGGGAATAAGCAAAGTGGAAGATGCACCCGGATGACTCAGACCATCGGGGGGAGGCACTCAGACACCTCCACACTCCGCGCGCCAATCTGGGGAAGAATTGTTTTGGTGTGCCGCCAAGAGAAACAAACCGAGGATGATAGCGCGCCCGGGTCCCAGGCATTGTGTGTGCAGGGGGGGCGAGGGAGGGGACGGGAGGGGATGGCTGGATCCTCCTTTGGGGGAATCCCACATGCAACTTCCCGAGTGAACTGGGGAGAGGCACCGCAGAATGACAGCGAGCCGCTGTCCGTCGGTGTAGACGCGCGCCCCTAAAGCCGGTGCACAGGCATCCAAGAAGGAGGGCGGTCTCAGCAGGGGTAACGGGTAACCAAGCTGTTTATACCAGGGCTCAGAGGTACTTATTCATTCGGCCTCAAAACTCTGGGGAAGGCGATTTATCTTCCTGCCGCTGTGGGAACCCTTGCGAGGGGCACACAGCCCCAGAATGTGTGTGTGTGTGTGTGTGTGTGTGTGTGTGTGTCTGTGTGCACGCGCACATTATTATTATTATCATTATAGGCAGGCATGGGGAAGCGCCCCTCGGGTTTCATCAGGGTGGCCATTAGCAACATCTGATGAGGGGAAATCTGCAGGGACCGCCGTCCCGGTGAAGAGGAGAGGAAGGAGGCTGGGATGCAGCTCACGCTGGCCTCTCCCAGACCAGGCATGGCAGGGAGAGGTGCTGGCTGTTGGCAAAGCCAGCCCCCCCCCAGAGTGGTGCTCTGCTCCCCCCCAAAACTTTTACCCTCCATTGCACCAACAGATGGACCCACTCTGCTGTGGATTTTTTGTGTGTTTTTTTTTCCTGAGCGAGTCCCGTCCCTCTAAGAAGCGTGCTGGCTGGCACCCATGCTGCCTCGGATGGCAGCGCGGCCCTGGCAGGCTGAAGCGGGAAGGAGTCCACGGACTCACCCCCCTTGGCACTCCGTTCCACAGGTGACCGGGCGCCTGGGGCTGAGTTGGGACTCCGGGTCCCTCTCCCAGCTTCCCCTCCCGCCCCTCCGCCACTGCCAGCCCCACGCCGCCGCCCGGTGGCAGGGAGCCCCGAGGTGGCAAAGTTCTTTCCCGAAGGTCCACCCAGCGCCTCCGCTCTCTCCCGCTCTCTCCGCTGCAGAGACATCGAAACCATCGGCGCCAGGAGCGGCGGCGGCTGCGTTCCATTTTCTGCCCTGAATCCGGGGCTTGTGCAGAGCTCGCAATTCAATCCGACTCGGGGAACGCGATTGCATCCAGTGAAAACTCTTTGCATGCCTTTCCCCCAGCCACCCCACACACGCCCTGCAAATTACCCCCACGGTGCCTTCGGTAATTGCAGCCCCTTTGGCAAACGTGCGACGCACACACACACACACACACACACACACACACACACACTCGCTTTGGTTGGCATACGCTCCCGCCAGTCAGACCTTTTCGGAGCTCAAACAACAAAAAAAAAAACAATCCACGGAAACAAAGCTCTCCTTCCCCATCATCGCTCGCTCTCCAGCCAGCCAGCCAGCCAGCCTGGGTCTGGGAAGGAGAGAGGAAGGAGGTGCCCAAGAAGAAGTTCAGGGCGCGCAGCAGCGGTCCAAAGACACTGCCTGCCTCATTAGCATAGCGGGGCATAAAGGACTCATTTGCATGGGAGAGTTGGAGCCGGGTGTCCACAAGTGAGAGGGGAGAAAGTCGTCCCCCACCCCCTGACCCCCCTTCCTTCCAAAAGAGAATAAAAAACAGTAGCATTTTGTTGCCATTTCCAAAGCCCAAGGAGCCCCGCCAGGGTGCACGGCGCGCGCGACCTGGCCGGAGAGGCGCATCCATCAGCAGCCGAGTTTCCCAAAGCAAAGCCTCCCCGCCTTCCGCCCCCCGCTGCCCCCCGCTGCCCCCCACTGCCCCCGGCGTCGGCGGCTCGGCCCCCCTTGCCCCGACACCCCACCGGGCGGCGGCCGCGGGGTCCCCTACCTTGGCTGAAGAGGAAGGAGCAGACGAGGAGCAGGTGCAGCCGCGAAGGTTTCATTCCTCGGGCGCGGCGAGGGCGCGAGCCGGCGGGCAAGCAACTTGGGCTCGCGACGAGTTTCTTCCTCCGCGGCTCGCGGGGCTCAGCCGGCGCCGGGTGTGGGGTGATGGTGGTGGTGATGGAGGGGTGGTCCTCTCCGGGTCGCCCACCAGCCGTCCTCCGTCCGTCCGGCGGGTCCCCCCCGGGGAGCCTCCGGCTCCGGCGCCTCCGGTCTCCGCAGCCAGCAAGCCAGCCAGCCGGCCGGCGGCACGAGTGGCCTGTTTCTAGGCGCCTGGAGAAGCCCGGCTCTGGAGCAGCGTCCCCTCTCGGAGCAGATCCATCTCCGCTCCCAGCCTCCCGGGCGCACACAGCTTCCTCGGGCTCCTCCCACCGCCAGCCAGCGAGCGAGCGGGGGACCAGTGACAGAAGGGCTCCTTTCACGGGAGCCGGGGAGGGGCGAGGGCGGGGGGAGCGGGGCCGTAATTAAAGAGGAAACACTTGGAAAAGGAGAGCTGGGCGCAGCGGAGGAAGAAGGGGTGGGCTCTGCTCTTGCTTTCTTTCTTTCTTTTTTTCTTCCTTCCCCCTACATAGGAGGAAATTCAGCTTTTCAACCAGGAATGACCAAAAGGCATCTTGAACAGCGAGTGGAGCTGTGACTTGTGTGTGTGTGTGTGTGTGTGTGGGTGCACACGCTATCCTGTTGTTTAATGGGCGTGAAGTTAAGGAGGACTATATGCACGTGCACGCATGGCATGCATGGATATATATGCATGCCTCCCCTTGCTCAAACGCCTGCAATCCGGGGTGAAAGGGAGTGGGGGGGATGGGGGGAGTGGTAGAGGCAGAAAGGAGCTGGCCAGTGTGGGCAGGGAGTCTCAGAGTTGGGGAAGAGAGAGGCATGCTTTGCATTTTTGAGACTTTCCTGGGGGGTAGGAGGTTGGGGGGTAGATGATAAACCCCAACGCGCGGACCTGGACCGAAGTGTGCTTTGTGCTGCTCCCAGAGAACAGAAGGAAGGGACTAGAGGGAAACCAGGCAGGTGCGTGGCACGTGCCTCGTTAGTATGACCCTGGTTTGTATGTCTCCTGCCAAGGATCAGGGAGCTGCCCCAGGCCTTTGCATGTGCGGCCTCCCCTCAAACCAGCACCTCCCCCCCCCCCCAGTTGTGTCTTTTCTCCTCCCTCACTGGCCTGAATGGAAGGAGAGGCCAAGGTCATAGGCAGCTGCCTCTTCAGAACCTGTAGGGCCTTCTTACCTGCCCTGGAACCCACATTCAAATCAAACTCCATTTTCTTCCAGGACATCAGCAGGAATGTTATCTGGGTCTACTTACCTGATGGACATCTACATATCCTCCGGGGGCCTTGGGGGTAATAAAATCAAGGGCACAGGCCACTACGCCTTCAGGAGCTCATCATTTATAGTGTGAACATAGGGGATGCACAGAAGATGCAAACTGGAAGGGTGGTGGACAGGGTATCAAGCAGGCAGCCGGATCCAGAAGGGGAGGTGATGAGTGAGAAGAGGAACATGAAGGGTGCGTTTTGCATGGGTCCCCTTCACCCATACAATCCTTACTTCCTTCTGTCACCGCACCCCGGGGACAGGTCTTTAGGGAAACCGTGCCCTCTCTTGAGTCGGTATTCCACACTTTGGTGAGTCTGCTGACTGCAAGGCACGTTCCAATTCCCCATTTCCATGAGGATGTATCCCTTGGCGTTTGGGAGCAAGGAAGCAAGGCCCAGGGACGGGGTGGGGCCACCTGGGGAAGGGTGTGCTGTGCGAACTGACGTCTGGCCCCTTCACATCAGAAACCTACAAGTGCGGAGGCTCAGCTGTGTTGACTTTCTTGAATTTAACCGGGTCCCTCCGAGGCTGTTCCACATACCAAATGGCAATTGGTAAGCAAACTTTTTTTTTTTGGGGGGGGGAGCAAGTGAAATACGGAACAACAGAAACTAAGAGGACCCCAAAGAAGCAGCACCTCGCCAACGCAGTAAGCAAACATGTTCTGGAAACAGCATCGGCCAAGCTTCAGCCCAGTGGCTCCTGAGAGCAGGCGAGGCAAAGGAAGGGAAGGGACAAAGCAGAAACACGAGCCAAAGATGAACCCGAATTCTCAACCACGTGTGGCAAAGAGCGGATGAGGAGTAAAGCTGGGGCGCGTAGAGCTGCTTTCATGAATTCTATGGGGGTGGGGGGAACTTGAAGACCTGGGTACGAGTCCTAAGGCCTAAGGACAAGCCTCACGGTGACTAAGAGGAACAATATAGAAAGAATGCGGATTGTACCCTACAAAGCACCGTTTGATGTTGTATAACTCACGTGTATCCTTTAAGCCAGTGGTTCTCAACCTTCCTAATGCCGGGACCCTTTTAATAACAGTTCCTCATGTTGTGGTGACCCCCAACCATAAAATTATTTTCTTTGCTACTTCCTAACAGTAATTTTTTGCTACCCGTTGTGAATCGTAATGTAAATATCTGTGTTTTCCTGATGGCCTTAGGCAACCTCTGTGATGGGGTCAATGGACCCCCAGTGGGGTCGCGACCCACAGGTTGAGAACCGCTGCTTTAAGCGGTTGCCTCATTTTGGTTTGCTAATTCTTAAGTGGCCTGGGGCCCAGGTGGGCTTGATTCGGCCCCAGTCACGCGAAGATCAGGTCCACGGCCGCCGGCCCGCACCCTCACTCGTGGGCAGGAGAAGGGTGGTGGGAGTCGGGTGGGAAGGACCTCCTCTGGCTCTCCGGCTCCTCCCCTGGTCCCTGAGAGCCACCCCTGACCCCAGCCACCTGGGCCTGCTCTGTCTCCACCCTCTCCCCGCCTCCCCGCCGCCTCTGACCCCCGAGGCCAGGTGAAAGCTGGGTTGAAGGAGGAGCTGCCTGGCTCTGAAAGGACCGGGTGAACCATAGCGTCTTCAGCAGCCACCTCGCGGGGCAGCGATCGCACAGCGGTACCTGCAGGACCTGCCACCCCTGGCGGGCCCTGGCGCCAGCCTCGAAGGGGGCCGCCCTCTCCACCCAGCAGGTCCGGCCCTTGCCTCCTCTTGGGGGGTAAGAGGGGTGGAGGAGGGAGTCGGTTAACCTCCAGGTGCTGAGCGGTGCCTGCGAGCAGTTCCAGGCAAGGAGGGCATAGCTCCACCTGATGGAGAAGAGAGGGGAGTCTCCGACCCTGGAGCGCAGGGGAGGGGAGGGTGGGGGAGTGAGTGGGGGGTGCGAGGGGGGCGTGGAGGGGAGAGGGAGGAGGGAGAGGAAAATGGAGGAGGGGCGGGGCCGAAGGGAAAGGGCGGGGAAAGGGAGGCAGGAAGGGAAGAGGAGACCTGTGTTCCAAGCACTGGGGGGCAGGTCACAGGGTCTCTGGGTACCTCCCTCTGTCTGTCTGTCCCTGGAGGTGGCAGCCAACCCTAAAGAGACAGCAGAAAACCCGGCAACTTGGAAACCGGCCCGGCTTCTGGCTCCCTGTCCATCCAGGCTCCAGGTCTGTGTGTGCCCACCAGGCAAGCCAGGGCCCCTCGCCAGCAGGTGGCATGCGCCCAGCGCTGCTCCTGGAATGTAGCCCGGGCCGCGTGCATCAGCCCCCCCAGACCCCTCTCCAGGCCTTCCGTGCTAAGTGCTGTGTCCTTTGAACCCCCCTTTCTCCCATCGCCCCCCCTGCTCCCCCACTTCCTGGAGCTCCATCACCAGGAGAGTGAGGGCTGCCTCCAGGATCCCTTGCTCACTGGCCAAGAAGTTTCAGATGGGCCGCTGTCCAGCCCACAGCTTCCCGGCCGGCTCTGCTGGCCCCTCGCTGGCCCCTCGCTGGCCCCCGAGGTTTCTGAGGTCAGGACAGAGAGTGAAGTTTGGGGTTCCTGGTGCAGGGATAAGAGTAGTATGCACCCCGCTCATCGCTACTCTCTGGTGACCTTCCTTCGGCTGTTTGTCCTCCGCCGGTAACATTTATTATCCCTCCGATTTGTGGAAAGGCCTGTTTGGGGCACTTTAATAAAGACGTGTGGAATGCATACGTGCATTCCTATTCTTGGAGACTTTGTCCTGGCTGGGGAGGCGCATACGTGGGAAACAGGAAACATCTCACGAGCTTTTTCATAAGACAGACATGGCCCTGGAGGCTACCTGTGATGTCGCATCTCCTCCCACTCCCCTCCACCCCGACCCCCCACAGGAAGGTCCTGAGATGCATGCAGGCCCCAGCCTCCCTCCAGGGCTTCAGCCTGCCCGGCTCACAGGGCCGTGCTCAGTCCCCCTGTCTTCCTGTGCTTGCTCGCGGATACGTTCCCACAGACCGGGAAGGGGCGGCTGTCATCCTGTTGAATTTCTCCTCACAGTGTCTGTGGCACAGATACATTAGAAACCACATTTCCTTTCTTTCTTTCCCCCCTCAGATATCCTGCCAGGGCTGGCTCAGGCCTCCGTGTCCAGGGGTTGAAACATATTTGCCCAGGCCCTTCCTGGGAGTTCGGGGCAATGGGATTAAGTTGCTGAGGGCTTGAGGCTACATAGACGTCCCGAGACCAGATGTATCTGCTCACTCCTGTGCACGTGGATTAAATGGCTTTCACCGTGTGCATTGCAGGCCGGTTGTGGAAGGGCCCCCAGAACCAAGGATCCAGTGTTCAGAAACATCCCCTTAAGAGACAGGGCTAGCCTGCAGCACCCATCAACCCCGGGCCAGGCCTCCCTTAGGGGTTAGGGCTCTGGCCCGGACACTGCCAACTTCTGTAGACCCTGAGTGAGCCCGGGTACATCTCTCTTCATCTATAAACATGACTGGTCGAAACCCAGCTGGTTTAGCTCAGTGGTTAGAGTGTTGGACTGTGGCCTGGAGGGTCTCGGGTTCAATTCCTGCTCAAGGGCGTGTACTTCGGTTGCAGGCTCGATCCCCAGCTTGGGTCAGGCCATGTGTGGGAGGCAGCCAATTGATGTGTCACTCTGACATTGATGTTTATCCCTCTCTCTCCTCCTTCTCCCTCCCTTCCATTCTCTCTAAAAAACAATGGAAAAATATCCTCTGGTGAGGATAAAAAACAAAACAAAAACTGGAAATGACTGGGTGTCTCTCTGGAAATCCTCCCAATCTGAAAAGCCCTACCCTCTCCTTTCCAAAGGGCTCCTCTCAGTTTAGAGAGGGTGGGAAGTCCTTAGCCAGTGCCCTCAGCATCAGGGCCCATCAGGGTCAAGGTCAGAGTCCTGGAATCTGCACAGGCCCCCCTGCTTTCACTGATGATGACCTTTTCCCAAACCTGTTTATCATATACTGAGTGGTCAGATTATGATGATCTCTAAATACATAATAATCTGGCCACTCAGTGTATATCCTATATAATAAAAGGCTAATATGCAAATTGTCCCCTCCACCAGGAGTTTGACCAGCAGGCAGGCTGGCCAACCACCCATTTCCCCTCCCCCTTTTGCATTTTGAACCAGGCCTGCAGGGGAGGGCAGGCTGGCCGGACCCCACCCGTGCACGAATTCATGCACTGGGCGTTCAGAGATCATCATAATCTGGCCACTCAGTGTATATGGAGTGCCCTCCGTTTTTCCCTAACTTGTTTTCCTTGTAATCTCTCCTCTCTCCTTACTTTCCCCAGAACCATACCCCGCATTCGGCTTGGATTCCAGGGTCCAGAGCAACTATTCTTCCCTAGACACTCAGAACAGCAGCGGATGCAAACCTTTTATGAAAGGACCCGCTTCAGAGCTGCGCAGACACGGCACCTTGTATTTCAACTGGATCTTCACACGAATCGCACTTGACTTTCAGACGTGCCTGATGGTGCATCCTTCCGGAGGCCTCTCGAGCTCCCCGCTCTCCCCCTTTCTCCCACCCAGCTGGGCCGTGGGCCCTCGGCGGGTAATGCTGAATGAACGGTAACGTTTTACCTAGTGCCCCACATCCCATTTCCTGTTTTCAGAATCCAATTTAACTTCCTCTTCACTCGGTTATTAAACCATTGTCAAACATCTGGCATGTGCCCGCCACTGCTCCGGCTGTATTTTATGGGGATGGGTAATGAAGTGAGCCTATATATAGTCTTGGAAATGTGGAACACACTTTAAGATGCACAGCACTATAGAAATGAAAGATATTTTTATCTCCCCCGGCATCACTCTGCACCGGAGACAATGCTCCCGCAGCCCCGGTGGAAGAACAATAGGCCTGTTTAGCCCACACCCAGTCCTGCCTGCGGGGCACTGGGCATTCAGGTGGTAGGGGAACGGCGAAATCTCGCTCAGTCAGGCCTGCAAAGTGCATAATTCACCGGGAAGAAAAGGCAGGAGAAATGTTCGGAAGGGCTGTGGCCGTGACCCCGGGCCTTGTCTTGTCGCTGGCTGAGGGCGCAGGCGGCACCTCCATCATGCTCCGTGCTCTGAGGGTGTCATGGAAGGCAGCCTTGCACCCCTGCTCAGTGCACAGAGCCAGGCCTGGGTCCCTGGGGAATGTGCCATGTATGTGTTTTTTTCTGTGTATATGACGAGGATGATTGTATGGCAAATATTGAAAGGCAGAGTGAAATTCCAGTTTATGACTCATTTGTGGTATTCAAAGTCTTAGAAATTAGACGGCATTTATTCTTTTTCTCTGTTATGCTTTCTCGTAGCCTCCCCTCCATGCAAACATACACACCCCCAGCCTTCGCTAGAAATCAGGCAGCCTCTGCTGCATCCCGAGCAGCTGCATCTCACGTGAGGCCCCTATACGTTTTTTTCCCAGATGACAAACTTGACTTTCTCTTGTGTTTTGTTTTTTTTTTGGATACAGTTTCCTTCCTTCCTTCCTTCCTTCCTTCCTTCCTTCCTTCCTTCCTTCTTTCCTTTTTCTCTCCCTTTCTTTCTTGTCTCCTATAATAAACTTGCATATATGTCAATAAACTTATGTATAAATATATTTGTAACTTTTATATCCTATCTAATAAAAGATTAATATGCAAATTGACCGTCACTCCAACACAAGATGGCCAGTAGAGGAAGGCAGGTGTGAGGGACCAGGCCTGCAAGGGAGGGCAGTTGGGGGCGGGCGATCAAATCTGCAGGAGAGGGCAGAGGGGGGAAGTTAGGAGCAACCATGCCTGCAGGGGAGGGCAGTTGGGGGTGACCAGGCCTACAGAGGAGGTCAGTTAGGGGCAATCAGGCTGGCAGAGGAGCAGTTAGGCATCAATCAGGCTGGCAGGGGAATAGTTAGGGGGTAATCAGGCTGGCAGGCAGAAGTGGTTAGGGGCAATAGGGAAGGCAAGAAGGTGAGCAGTTGGGAGCCAGCAGTCTTGGATGGTAAGAGGGATGTCTGACTCCCCGTTTAGGCCCTCCCAGGATTTGGCCTAAATGGGCAGTCGGACATCCCTCAAGGGGTCCCAGGTTGGAGAGGGTACAGACTGGACTGAGGGACACCCCCCCCCCCATGCATGAATTTTGTGCCCTGGGCCTCTAGTATATTTTACATTTATAAAAGTATTTAACTTTTTGCATATACATATAAAACTTTCCACACACACATAACTTACACTAACCTGCTAGCAATGGGCCTCCTATCCACATATCTGGAACTGCTGAGACAGAGAACAGAATTTTGTCATCTCCACCTGGACCCCTAATCCCCTGAACTCATTGCCTGGGCTACAGACTAACGAACCCCTCTCCACTCTCTAACCCACTGCTCCACCACCTTTGCTTGAAAGTCAGTTCTGGAGTATTCCCCCATGCCTGAGCACATGGACTGTCCCCAAGGTGGAGCATAAACTTGTTGCATGGTACATGGGCCTGTCAGACAAGCACATGTTCTCTGTCTCATCACCACCCACCTCCCTCCTGGCCTACATGTCAGTCCTCTCAAAATCCTCTTTGTCCATTAGAGCTGGCAGCCACGTTGATTTTTCTGTGCCTTTCTTGTACTGCCTTCTCTCCTGTCTTGACTTTTCCTCTCTACTCACCTTGTTGCCTCATAAACAGGAAGTCACCATTCAGGAGTCAGTTGAACTATCTTCCCATGAGAAGTTTGCTTCACTTCCACCCCTCAGCCCCAAATGAACAGCTGCCCAGCTGGGCGTGGCTCAGTGCGACCTATGAACCAGGAGGTCACGGTTGGATTCCTGGTCAGAGCACATGCCCAGGTTGGGAGCGCAATTCCTAATGGAAGGTGTGCAGGAGGCAGCAGATCAATGAGTCTCTCTCATCATTGATGTTTCCCTCTCTCTCCCCCTTCCTCTCTGATATCAATACAAATATATTTTTAAAAATGGGCAGCTTATTTATGTAGGTTCCCATAGCATGCTTATCACCTTTTATTATGTAACTATTAATGTTGCATTATAATTATTTATTTACATGTCTACCTTCCAAAGCATATGTGAGATCTTCAAGGTCAAGGGCGATTCTGTGGAGTTATTTTGGCATACCCCAGTGTATTGGCTGGCAGTATTGTTTGCTAAATGGTTCTTGGATGAAATAAAATGAGTCCAGAACTCCCAATGTCCATCTTGTAACCATCGATCTCAAGCTGGAAATTTGCTTTCTTCTTCTGCAGATGCTTTTAGACCCAACAAGATCTAGAAAAACCTCACATCCATGTTCTGGAATGAGACGCACTTGAAGGATGAAGGAAGATTTCTGACTGTGCATTTTGAACCCAAGCCAAGTCTCAGCAAATACAGGAAGGGTGCTGTTAATCTGTAGAGATCATAACCTGACTCCAGCACTTGTGTGATAGGAACAGCTAGAAATCCTGCTTCTTCGTGTTGCTAATGGCACAGTCCCAAACCAGTTGAGAAGCCGGATTCTCTCTAATAATGATATAGACACAGGTTCAAAGTAAATGAGAAAAACCAACATTAATCTTTTCCAAACTCAGTCCAATTTGAATTGAATTGATGGTTCAGTGCTTTTTCTGTTGTCTCTGTCTTTTTTTCTTCTTCTACTTTTTGTTGTCCGTCTGAGAGTGTGAGCGGGCAGAAGTAGACACTCTCTCTCCTCCCCTTTGCTTTGTTGTGCCAGCCTGGTTAGGCCCCAACTGGAAACAGAAACTGTACTATAATCCCTTGGTTCTCAATGTGGGGTTCCTGGGGCTGGTGGCATTAGCATCCCCAAAGAACTGGTTAGAACTGCAAATCTTCAGGCCTCAACCCAGACTTCCTGGATCAGAATCTCTGATCTGGGGCCTAGCTACCTATGTTTAACAACCTTCCAGATAATTGTAAATCATGCTAATTCTTGAGAATTACTGTTATTAGAATCCCTGTGTACCATCGCCCAGTATCAACAATGGTATAGCTATGGCTACTTCGTTTTTTTAAAATGTTTTTATTGATTTTAGAAAGAGAAGGTGGGTGCGGGAGAGAGAGAGAAACATCAACTGGCTGCCTCCTGCATGCCCCCTACTGGGGATCCAGCTCAAAACCCTGGCATGTGCCTTAACTAGGAATCGAACCTGTGACTTTTTGGTGCATGGGATGATATTCAACCAACTTAGGCACATCAGCCAGGGCATGGTTATTTCCATTGAATCTATCCTCCTTGTCTTCTTCCATCTCACTGGATTCTTTTGAAACAAATTCAGACTTCGTATCCTTTCATCTGCAAGTATTTCAGTATGTGATAAGGGCCTTCAATGTGTATGAAAATAAGACTTTATAGTATAATTTGTTAGCTACCTCAGCCAGACCATTCATCTTTAGACAATTCATTCTTAGAATACCCTCACCAACATGAATATGGCAGTTTTGAGCCAAAAAAGATAGCTCAACTAGAGAACACAGAGTTGTTAAACAATTCCTTTTCCTTTTTTGGTTAAGAATATATTATTTAGAAAAGAATGAGTCTGGTTATGATAATGGAGAAGAAAAATTAACATGACAGAAGCAAGCCCCCATTGAGGCTCCAAATAAAATGATGTATGCCTTCACCTTGAAAGAGCTGACTCTTTATAGTTTGCTAGAGGCCCAGCGCACGGAATTCATGCAAGAGTAGGCCTTCCAGTGAAACCGGTGTGGATAGGTGGATGGAGCATTGGCCTGTGGACTGAAGGATCCTGGGTTGGATTCCATTTGGGGGCATATACCTTGGTTGCAGGCCCATCCCCAATGGGGGTATGCAGGAGGCAGCTGATCCATGTCTCTCTCTCATTGATGTTTCTGACTCTCTATCCCTCTCTCTTTCTCTCTGTAAAATATCAACAAAATATATTTAAAAAAAAAAAGAATAGGCCTTCCTTCCCCTGGTGCCAGCCCAGCTTCTTTCTGGCATCCAGGACCCTGGCTTCCCTTGCAGCCAGAAGGTCTTCCAGAAGGTCGTCCAGAAGGACATGCAGTCTAATTAGCATATTACACTTTTATTATTATAGATAAAGTTTCTTGCTACTTTCTATTCCTGAGGCATGTGGTCTGATGGTTTTCCTAGGACATTTTATCGGTACTCTTGGCCTGATCTTCTTTCTGGTCCCCTTGCCTTTGTTTGAATGTTGGCCAGAGGTAAGATGCAAGCCATGCCCATGATCTGGCAGCACCTGAAAAGTACCAGGGAGAATACCCCTCACCTCGTTCTAATGGGCTGCGTGTGCAAGACCTGTAAGTTAGTCCCATCAGCGGGCCATGCCATCGCCTGATCCCTCAATTTGCATTGTACCCCATGAGTGCTCAGCCCACTGAGAAATCAAGAGAATATTTACACACACACACACACACACACACACACACACACACACCCTGCAGACGTCCGTGGCAAAAACTGATGCGTGCGTGGCACATGATTTGATAGCACTATCTGCAAAGTGTCAGAAAGGGGAGGCGATCGATACGCTTAATTTACTTGGAATAATTCATTGCCTAACTGGAGTTTTCAGCGACGGCAGACAAATTCCACCCTAAACCAACTCACCCACCTGGATCCAGAGGAGAGCGGTGAATCCATCTTCTGAATGAGATGTAAAACTGAGTTTCTGGCTTTCATGAATGAGTCTCTTGGCCCTTCCTTCCCTGCGACAGTGTGTTCATTCAGTCAGCCAGGTTTCAAAGGGGGTGAAGTTTGCCACTGACTGAAGGGTCCCCCGCTGCTCCCACCTGAGCTGGCTGTTGTCACGCTGCCCTGATGTTCGCGTGCGCTGCTGGCTCAGAGGCTGCTGGTGGGAGCTCCACTGCACCCCCAGAAGAAGGAAAAGCTCGGGTCCGTTTCTGGGGTGGTGGCGATTTTTCTTTCCTTTCCAGGCGAGACCGATAGAAAAACACTTTGTCTTGGGCCTGGAGATTACAAAGCACTTCATGTGGCAGTGAGGTGGGAAACGCAGAATGATGTGCTAAGGTCACTGAATCCCCTGGAGATAGCGAGCGAAGAGGCATCTAGACGCAATGGCTTCACAATGATCTCTCAACCTCCCAGCTCATCCATCTGCGACCATGTGCGAGATGCTTTGAAGCGGGATTTGCCACCTGCGATCGCCCGTGAGTTTTGAGTTTTTGAGAGCATCCTTTGGAGTGTTCCTGCCTTGTTATGATGCATCCGGGTCTGGCAAATGCTTACTGTTGGCTCAGGGGCCTTGCCTTGACCCAGGACAGGAAGCGGACAGAATCAGAGATGCCCGTTGAATCAGCTAAAGGAGCTTGGGGAGGAGGGATGCAATTATAAGGCACCTTTGAATGATTATGCGATTGCTATCTAATTACCCTGTTTCCCCAAAAGTAAGACATCCCCCGAAAATAAAACCTACTTCCAGTTTTGCCTCTTGCTGCAATATAAGGCATCCCCTCAAAAATAAGACCTCCCCAATAATAAGGCCTTCCCCAAACATAAGGCCTCTCTGGAATAGAAGGCCCCCAGTGCTACCATAAGGCGTCTGACTCTTGATTTAAAGAGACCTCGCACTGCCTGAACAGCTCTGGCTGCGCTGCAGCCAATCAGTGAGCTGGTTTGTGATGACAACGACTACCGTACCGTATACAGGTAATACATTCCCTTTATTTTTTGTTCAACAATAAATGTGTACCGTATTCTTCTTTATGGAAAAATAAGACATCCCCTGAAAATAAGACCGAGCACCTCTTTGGGAGCAAAAATTAATATAAGACACTGTCTTATTTTCAGGGAAACAGGGTATGAAGGGCCACTTTCTACTTCTAATAATACCTGAAACTCAGAGACCACTGCGCCATGAGTTCTCTGCCAAGCTTCGGCGTGCTCCCTGAAGGACAGAGAAATACGGGGACAAAAAGGGGTCAGAAAGGTCCCCAGAGAGTCACCTGGACATATCAGGAAGTGTGTTTCCCTTCTCTTCATGTGTCAAAACTCCTCCCTTCTTGAGTTATCCACAAAAGGAGGGGAAGAATTTGTCTCTCCTCCCCTTTCTTACTAATAAGCTGATAAAAAAAATCGAGATCTAAATCTCTGTGAATCTTTTTTATTATCCTTCAAGAGCGGAGAAATCGATCAAGGAGTATTGGTTGAGTGCTTGCTTTTCTCAGGGCGCTGGAGGGCGTGAGGAAGATTGAAGACACAGGCGCCTTGGCCTCAGGGACCTTCCCATACAGTTTGAAGACACAAAACAGACATCTTGTTTGATTCGGGCAACCACTTATTCATTCATTTGAATGTCCAGGAGACGAATTTATTGAGTACCTACTTTGCACTAGATGTAGGTGCTGGCAACGCTGAGCTGACAAAGATTTACGTTCTGTCCTCAAGGAGTCTCTTCACGGCCTCCTGGACCATAAAGAACAACAGCCGAAGCTTCTAAGATGAGCTGGAGGTGATCAGGGACCCAGGTCCTCTGAGAGGGTCGTGGCCTGGGCAGGGCGGGAGGGACCCGGTTCAGATGTGATGGGAGCCCCAGTTGAATTAGAGACCCCCACCTCTTCGTCTCCACTTTATGTTCCATTTCCTGGAACACCAGCAATCAGGCTCAATCGGAGAGGCATAATTGTGGTAATGGAGGAGGAGATTAATTCCTAATTTTGATTTCTTTTGAACCATTTTTACTTGACTGAGTCAAACTTGCCGGGGGAGATGATTCATTACCATCTATTTTAAATCTCCACCAGGAAGCACAATGACACGCCACAATGATAGAGAATGTGTTTCAAGTGAAGAGATCTCATTTTTTAAAAAAAATTTCTCAAAAAATTAATTTGGTTCTTCTCTTGTAGAACATAAGGAAAAGAAACGACCTAAGACATTGCTAAGGGATTCACTACTGGTGATTGGATCCATACATTACTTATGTAAGCGAGAACTCACCCTGATACTCTTTTACAAAAAAAAAAAAAAATCAAATATTCGGAAGCCCATAGGGTCCAATGTCAATGTCATCTCGCCCCAAACCTCCTCCGGGGGCACCCCTGTACAAGGCTCTGTGTGGATTCTTCCAGTATCTTGTGTTTTTACACACATAGAAGAACCAGTGCTTTACATGCACATGCACAAATGCACTCCCACATAATACATGTTATTCTCTGCAACAGCAGCTTCTTGGATGTTAACAGACCTCACAGATCTGTCTAATAACGGTCTGCTTTGCTGGGCCTGAAGGAAACAGAAATGTAAGCATTCCTTTTCTTTCCTTTAAAAAAACCATCTTTATTGTTGAAAGTTTTACATATGTTCCCCTTTCCCCTCACTGGCCTCTTCTAGCCCAGTCCTGGCCCCTCCCCAGGCCTTCACCCCACTATTGTCTGTGTCCATGGTTATGCACCCATGCATCAAAGTTCTTTGGTTCATCTCTTCCCACCCCCAAACCCCCCACCCCCCACCTTCCCTCTGAGATTGGAAACAGCCCCAGTGCCCACCAGTGATGAGTGGATAACAAAGCCATGGTACATCTACACCGTGGAATACTACACAGCGGTGAAAAAGAAAGAACTCTTACCCTTGCAACAGCACGATGGACCTGGAGAGTATTATCTAAGTGGGTCTGGAGAGGAACACGACGTGGTGCCGGCTCTTCTGAGGCCCGCGCTCTGCGGAATGAGGCAGAGACGTGCACAGCAAATCAGAATTCAAAGTGGCCTGTGATGAGCGTGGAGATCATGCAATGCACTTGTGGGAGAACAGACACTTTAGAGGTCCATTTTGACGGGGAGCGTTAGAAACGCCCAGTGGTGTTTCCGTTGGGTTGGAAGAAGAGATGAGCTGGAAGAAGGGGTGGGGAAGGAGGTGGGGGGCGCAGAAAGGTAGGAAACGCCACAGCTGCTGGGCAGGACATGCGAGCTCAAGGATGCTGGACCCACGAGCCGTGGCCAGGAACGCTCAGGAGTCACTGGGTGGGACCCCAGAATGTCTGAATGTCAACACTAAGGCATTTGGGTGAGCTTGCCAGTTACCTGTGCAATACTCCATCTCCTCTTGGTCACTACTAACCGAACCCCATGTTTTTTCAAAGTGTCATTATAACCATTTAAAACTATGGCCCTGCTGGCATGGCTCAGTGGTTAAGCATTGACCTATGAACCAGGAGGTCACAGTTCAATTCCTGCTCAGGACACATGTCTGAGTTGCAGGCTTGATCCCCAGTGTGGGGCAGGCAGGGGCAGCCGACCCATGATTCTCTCTCATCATAGATGTTTCTGTTTCTCCCTCTCCCTTCTTCTCCAAAATCAATGCACATGTATTTTTAAAACCGCAGGCTTCCTCAGCAGGTCTCTGCAGGACCACTGTGCTCCATGGCTGTCTTACTACAGCTGCCCGTTTGGAAGATGGCACCAGGGACTCCAGAGGGAAAGCCGAAGGCAGCGAAGGCAGTGCTCGTGAGATTTGGAGAGAAAGAGGCCGAGATGGCTTGACCCGGGGACACAGAGACGCAGGAGGAGCTGGCTGTGCTGTGAGTGCCCTCCGGGTGGACTGACGGAGGCTGTGTGATGTACAGGGAGATGCCGCTGACCGACCCAAAGGGGAATCCAGGAATGTGAGGGGACCGAGCATTCTTCAGTGTCAGGAGGAGCTCAAACAGATGCTTGCAGGTTCTGAGGCAGTGTGGCCTCAGCTCACATTTGGAGGCAGTCCTGGGTGCCGGAGCCAAGAACAATAAAAATAACTGCCATCATGCCGCACGCGCCCCCTCCAGAATCCGGAGCGTGTGGTGTGCTTGTTTCAAGTTCGTCACTATGATGCCCTTGCTGGGCAAAGAAGGGAAGCGTGTGCCATCTCTCCCCCTAGACCAGTGGTTCTCAACCTTCCTAAGGCAGCGATCCTTGCATACAGTTCCTCATGTGGTGGTGACCCCCAACCATGAAATTTTGCTACTGTTATGCATCGTGATGTAAATATCTGCTTTTTCCCATGGTCTTAGGCGATGCCCGTGAAAGGGTCATTTGACCCCCAAAGGGGTCGAGACCCACAGTTGAGAACCGCTGCCCTAGACGGACAGAGACACTGCTGCCTGGAGGCATAGGGACCTGCTTCTAGGAGCAGAGCAGGCTGTCCATCGGGCCGGCCTCTAGCTGACCGGGGCTCCTCAGGGCCTGGGAGGCAAGGAAAACCCAAGATGGGGTACTGCCACCCGACACATGCAGACCAGGCCCAGAACTTATGGTCTGAACAATGATCTCTCTTCCTCCTCCTCTCCTTCCTCCTCCTCCTCTTCCTTTCCTTCTTCTTCCTCTTCTCCTTCTTCTTCTTCTTAGATTTTAGTGATTTTTTACAGAGAAGAAGGGAGAGGGATAGAGAGTTAGAAACACTGATGAAAGAGAGACATCCATCAGCTGTCTCCTGCACACCTCCCACTGGGGATGTGCCCACAACCAAGGTACATGCCCTTGACTGGAACCAACTTGGGATCCTTCAATCCACAGGCCAATGCTCTATCCACTGAGCCAAGCCGGTTAGGGTTTGTTTTTTGTTGTTGTTTTGTTTGTTTGTTTGTTTGTTTTTGTCATGACACATTGCATTTTTCTCTGGAGGCTCTGGGGCCTTGAAGTCTCACCCCAAGCTTGGAAGCTCTACATAGGCAAGAGGAGCGAGGTGTCCTGCCTTTTTTTTTTTTTTTAACTGATGGGGCTGAGGAAGTCCTGTGCCCCCTGGAGAGGTTCCTTCTTTGCATGCGCTTCCACTCGGCTTTTCGGGGCTGGCGTTGCCTCTTCTGGAAGATTCAGGTCTCCGTCTCCGATTCTGTGTAACCTACATTTCAATTTGGTCCGATCTCAGACACAATTCCTTCCCCGGACCGCTCTTACACAAACAATGGGGCATAACTGGTATATTTTAATCCCGAAATGGCATCTGAAAGCATTCTGCAATGCCGCCGCGCCAGCACTTTTAGCAGCATCTGACGGGATGAATTTCGGTCTATTTCCTGAGGTTTGCAGGAAACGAGAAAGTAGAAAGTGCTGTGGCAAAAAATTTCAAGCTTCACGGGGAAAGAAAGGGAAGATTGACAGGAAGCGAGGCTCGCAGAAGACAGCTCGGCTGGAGTGGCGCTGTCCTCTTTTCTGCCCATCAGCACCGGGGCAGGGAAGGAGCTCAGCCCTGAAATTGGCCCGGCCTGGCCCCGCCGCTGGAGGTGGGCAAGGACCGTGGCCGAAGCTCACCGGAGACCAGGCAGTGGGCCCTTCGGACTGGGCTCTGAATCACGGCGGTGGCCAGTCTTTTCCATAGAAACAAAATCGCCTCTGATTTTTATCCGAATAAAGGTAAGCCTGGAAGGAGACCATAAGATCAGTTTTTCTAAAGCCCATGATTATGTGGTGCACCTTGATTTCCCCACATCCCTTTTGCTTTCTATGCTGGCATCTGTTGTTTTACATTCAGGCCTTTTTGGAAAGCAATTCCTTCTCAATGTCCCGAGAGCGATGGTAATCGGAAGCAAATTCTTCCTCCAAGCACACCACCTTTCCTCCCCTGCTGAAAGCCCTTTCTTTGTCAGGTTTAATCTTTTTTTCTGGTGAGCCCAGTGCTAGCTAGCTCTCTTCTTTCTTTTCTTT
>PVJN01005053.1:0-85000 GCA_004026805.1 Lasiurus borealis | reverse complement strand
GACACAGTCTTTAAAAATAACCTACTGATTTCGCATGTCAGTGGGGAACGTTTATACTAATAACCAAGCTGAGCTACTGAGATGGGGTGATCGTGTTCAGGGGGGAACCGTGGGCAAATATGGAAAGAACCGAAGTCCCCAAAGAGGTGAAGTATAGTTCCATGTCACCCAAGAGAGTGTTAGAACAATGAGATGAGATGAGATGAGATGAGATGAGATGAGATGAGATGAGATGAGATGAGATGAGATGGGATGGGATGAGATGGAGAGAAAGTAAGTATATGCCTTAGTGCAGTGGTTGGCAAACCGCGGTTCACAAGCCACATGCGGTTTGCTGTTCTGTTGACTAATGAGTTCGCCAACCACTGTCATACACTACCCTTTACCTCTTTGCACACAATATGCCTCAACTGCCTAATCCTCACAGCTTCCAACTACACAGTCACATTTAGTCTAATCCAGTGGTCGGGAAACTCATTAGTCAACAGAGCGGCAAACCGCATGCAGCTTGCGAGTCATAGTTTGCCGACCACTACCCTAGTTCAATGAAGAGCTCCGAACCACAAGTCCGTAGTCTGCAGGAGATCTTCCTTGGGGGAAGGCATGAGCGACAGCAGCAGGATCATCAAAGACAAACCCAACGAAGTGCAAAAAATAAAACAGAAGTAACCTTCTACACCAAGGGCCCCGTTTTGTCAGCATGTGGTGATGGCAGATTTCCCCGTCTGGACCTCTGTCATTCTCAGACATTAATCAGGGGACAACCTGCTATTCATTGTCTGTACATTTGATGAATAACCCTAAAACTTGTAAGTGGCTCAATATGGCTTGCTGCCATCTTCCACAAATACATTTCTGAGAAGGAAGTCCTGATTTTTCATGGTATCACAGGTCTTTTCTGGGTTTTGCTTTATTGGAACTTGTTTGCCATTTGATAGTCATGTCCTGTCTTTCACCATCATTTGCATGAGCTACTTTTCACTTTATATTGTTAGTGATTTGTATTTCTTTCCTCCCTAGCTAGCTAATAAGATTTTGAAGATACAAACACTCAATTCTTTTTTAAAAAATATATTTTATTGATTTTTTACAGAGGGGAAGGGAGAGGAATAGAGAGTTAGAAACATCGATGAGAGAGAGACATCCATCAGCTGCCTCTTGCACGCACCGTACTAAGGATGTGCCCGCAACCAAGGTACATGCCATTGACCAGAATCAAACCTGGGACCTCTCAGTCCTCAGGCCGACGCTCTATCCACTGAGTCAAACCGGTTTTGGCAAGACACTGAATTCTTTAAAAAAATTTAGCATTGCATTTTCTACATGGTAGCCAGCCATAAATATACTGAGTGGCCAGATTATTAAGTGTTCAGAGGTCATAATAATCTGTCCACTTAGTGTATATTTTTTAGTAATTATTTACAAGTTCTTTTTATTTAAGTTTCATTCAATGTCTATCACTAGGTCCATGCAAATTTCACCCAACCTTGTCAAGGCGATTCAACACTGCTCCTGTACCGTATTTTTAATTCCGACATGGCAACACTAAAAGTGACTTTTGGTGAAGAAAGAAGTAATTCTATGGCCAGAGTGCCTCTAACAGGAACTGGTGGTGAGCCAGAGAGACACTGCTTCTGAAGTCTTGGCCAGGTGTTTGCAGGTTCCAGTTACACACTAAGTCTATGGTTCAAAACCCCACAATGCCTATTTTTCAATGTCCCTTACCATTTGTTGACCTATACCATTAGTTACTTTACAAAAAATAAAAATAAAAATAAAAATAATATGCTATGGGAAGGATATCCATGGAGCAATCAAGCCACAAACTCTTTCTGGCTCTCTTGTGCCCAAGAGTCTTGGCACAATTATAAACATCTGGGAAGTGCTTGATCAATCAAAGCTGAACCAAACTGAATATTTGTGGACTTTTGTCCTGACTCTGTCACTATGCAACAAGCCACATATGAGACTCAGTGGAGGTGACAGGACTGGGCTACCGGAGGACACGCTCTTCTTCAAGTTACTCAAGGTCACAACTCTGTTGGGTACCAGTATTTACTACAACCTGAATAAATAATATATTGTACACAAGACTTTAATGACAGTTTTCCTTCGACATGAGATAGATGCAGAGATGAATAAGATTCGGATCCACTTAACAGTGACAGTAAACCCATAGTTGCTTTTTGTGAAATTATGATTTTTTTAAAATCAGGAAATACAACTATTACACAAAGAATTTGGGAAATTTTATGTCATTTTAAAGGAATTATCACACTAAAATTGTTAGGAAATATTGAATCAGAGAACTTTTATAGTCCCTTTACATTCTAAGCTTTTGTGTTCCTTTGACTTGAAGTAGAGTAAGGTGACTAGGCACTACTTTTCAAATGGTGTGTGTTCACTCTTGGAGATTGACTTTTGGCAGTGACAGTTTCCATAATTTCCCTTTAAAAAATCAGGGATTTCCATATTTCCATATCTAGTTCTAATGAATAATATTTTCTAACATTTTCTGAATTAAAAAGATATTTTTTCTCTCTATCTAAACTACCTTGCCTTCTTCCAGGATAGCTAGGTCTTTGCAATGTGCTTTTCAAAGGCAGATGTTGATTTCTCAGTTCCATCTCTCATTATATCCTCCTATACATCATTTGCTCTAGTCACACAAGCCAGAGTTGTCCCCACCCCCAAACCCTCACACTTGCCACATACCTTCACACTCATGCTGCTCCATTAGCCGGGGAGCGGGATGGCCTTTCATCAATCCTCACACCAATCTAACAGCCTTGAGCCTTTTCCCTTTGCACCATCACTATCACACAGTGGCTGGGTGCCTAACCCAGGACATCTCAGGCTGCCTGATGTTATAGCTTATGAGAGGCCCGGTGCACAACATTCGTGCACTGGAGGAGGGGAGAGTCCCTCAGACTGGCCTGCAACCTCTTACAGTCTGGGATCCCTCGGGGGATGTCCACCTGCAGGCTTAAGCCAGCAGTCAGACATCCCTTTTGCAGTCCGGGGCTCTTGCAATCTGGGACTTCTTGTTCCTCACCACCCACCTTCAATGGAGGCAAGGGAAGTTTACTCCTGTTCTAGCCAGCCATTAGCCCTGCTTCTGATTGAACAGTGCTCCTGCTGTGGGAGTGCACTGACCACCAAGGGGCAGCTCCTGCGTTGAGCATCTGCCCCCTGGGGGTCAGTGCACATCATAGCAACCAGTCATTCTGCCATTGAGTCTGTTTGCATATTAGGGTTTTGTGAGATAGGATTGTTTGTACATCTGTGCACTCTTGGGGCCAAGAAATTACTTGAGTTAATTATGACTGTTTCTTGTACATCTTCTTTCCCTTGAACAACCCAGCTGAGGTGATATCTAAATGTTCATTAAATGCCCTGAATGAATGAAATGATAGATGAAGTAACTATAGAAGGTAAATATCTTTGATTATAAAAAACTACACTTGAATTCCAAAGTTTAAACTTGTTTCCAGCTTGTTCCAGACATGGTTTAAAATGAACTTAAATTTTTTTTAGAAAGTCCTCCCACTCCTAATTCTTTATACTTTACCAAAAGGCAATGGAAAGGAAATAAATTCTTTCTACGGGGTTTTCTGGCCCTGCTCCTATACTCTACAGAAAGAATTAATAAACCAACATTATTCCTGAAACTGGGTATATATAAATTGATGATTCTAGTACCCAAACCAAGATGTGGAGGTAGCATAAGACTCTGACAGCATAAATTTTTGTTAGAGGGAGAAACTACCACCACATAAAACAAACCTAAAACTTTAAAAAATAGAAAAGAGAAAATTACTTTCCCTCTGTGGCAATGAGCATCAACAAGGAAGAGGGAAAAAAATGCATTTGTCCTTTTAAGTTATTTCTAAACCAAGGGGAAGAAATTAAGAATGAAGATATTTGCTAATACAAAAGATATGACTTTGTTCTCACTGCAAAATTGCTTCCTCTCTAAACTGCAGAGGGGTAGTATACCATTTAGCACAGGGCCCAAGACACAAAGCTGACAAGTGCTAACATGGACAGATTACTTCATCCTGGCCAGGTACTGTGCTAAGCTCTTTACCTGCTTATAATATTTTATCCCTTACACTAGCCCTCTGAACTGTGAATTGAGTACAGGACTGTTATTATCTCCATTTTTCAGATGACGCTTAATAAGATTAAGTTACCCAAGACGACGGGGTAAGTAAGCTATGAGACCAGGATTCAGGCCCAGGTAGTCTGCTTTCAAAGTCCTAACCATTTCCCATTCCTAGTTGGCTTGGGGTGAAGAAATCTGAAATGTAACCTCAATTCTACATTGGAGCCAGATTTTGTGCATGAGGCAGAATTTCAACCAACCTGGACCGAGGATAAGATTTTCTAATTTAAGAAACCAGCAACATCAACAAAGATGTAGAAGGGAGAAAATAAGATACCTACAGGGGAGAGAATGACCCAGAGAAAGAGGAGCACAATATCTATGAGTGGGCAGGGCTACCGAGTGTTTTTGTACAACTGGTGATTAATGAATGTGCTTGGTTGTTTTTTGGTTGTTGTTTTTTTATTGTTCAGTTCCTAAAATAATACTATTTCATGATTCTTGAAAAGTATATGAAATTTATAAACTCTTATGGAATTTCATTGTCCATGAATAAAGTTCTATTGAACACAGTCAGGCTCATTCATTGTGTATTGTCTGTGGCTATTTTAAGAGAACTGAGTAGTTAAACATAGACTCTGAGGTCTGCAGAGACATGCTCTCATCTTTTATTAAATACTAGTAGCCCTGCACACGAATCTGTGCACCAGTAGCTTGCCAGTAGCTTGCTGCTGCCCTCCAGTAGCTCTCCGCCCACTGCCCCACCTTCCTGAAGCTCTCTACCACCCCTCCTTTCATCTCTCCCCCTTTGCCTGCTCTCCCCTCATAGCTTGCTGCTTGCCCCCTTCTGTAGCTCTGTAGCACTCCGCTGCCCCACTCTCTTGGTGATCCATGATCCAGTTATTATGTGGTCAATCATTAACACTTTATGGCATAATGATCATTTGCATATTACGTTTTTATTATATTGGATTTTTTTTTAAAGTTTACTGAGTCCGGATCTAGACAACTAACCGAGTGCTGTTTACAAGGGTAGGAAGTATTTAACAACAGGCTTGATCATAACCTGAAAGGTACTAGATTCAGAATGCTGAAAGATTTTTATTTATTTTATTTTATTTTATTTTATTTTTTTAATATATGTTATTGATTTTTTACAGAGAGGAAGGGAGAGGGAGAGAAAGTCAGAAACATCAAGGAGAGAGAAACATCCATCAGCTGGGAATGTGCCCCCAACAAGGTACATGCCCTTGGCCTGAATCGAACCTGGGACCCTTCAGTCTGCAAGCCGATGCTCTATCCACTGAGCCAAACCGGTTAGGGCCTGAAAGATTTTTAGACCTAAAATTACATAACCAAGACCTGAGACTTTCAGAATGAAAAGAAAAGACATTCTCAGATGTCTTATATAATGATTCTTTACTAAGTTCACAAAAGGGAGCAAGACAGCAGGGCAACAGGCTCAGCCTGGGTCCTGGGACTTGTGGGCTTTAAGGAAAGCAATTCATCTACCTCAGGCCTCTCCATGACCTCAGCGAAGCCACCAGCCCAGGGCTTGTGGCAGTCACTTCCCCAAGAAAGACTATCTGTCGGATAGATTCATTACAGTCTAATGTGAAGCATGTCTCATTCCCAAAAAAGACAGTGGCTAACCACCGGTATTCCAGCCTATCCACAAATTCCCTTAACTGAGACCTTTCCACGGTCCAGACCAGGGCAGGAAATCAGATTCTGTTCTCAACAATCGGAGCAGAAACTCCAGCAACCGCACCAGAATCGCTGGAGGCACTTGCCTTTGAAGAGAGAAGTGAAAGCAATAGCCCCTTAGCACTTTAAGAATTCCTCTCTGTGTGGGAGTTAAAAGACTGTTCCAGACCCGGGCTACCTCAAGCACCACACCTACCCTGACTTCAGTGGAGCCTGCCCCTCAGCAGCTGTGCTCTGGCCAGCCCGCTCTCGGCTTCACTGCTGCACCCAGTATCTTACTGGATCCCTAAGTATCCACAGAAAGACAAGCTCCAGGTCTGAATTCTAATTGTGTACCCTAAAAGCCCAGTCCACTTTAGCTACTGCTTTAAACTACTCCTTTCTGTAGCGTTCTGTAGCTTTTACTGCAATTATTTTGTTCTTTTCCAAAAGACACAACACAGGAAGGAAGGAGGGAGGGAGAGTGGGTGGAAGGAAAGAAGCTGAGAGAGAGATGCCCTTGAGAGTATGTGTCTCCATTAGTGACGACAAGTCAGTAGGCAGTCAGTCATTTATCCTCCTTTGAAGATCTTTATTTGTGTCATACTTGCTTGGAATAAAATAGCAAAAGATTATCTTTATACTAGCTTAGCAAGTCCCTATAGTTTTCAAATCTGAGTTCTTAAAAAGGTCTTTGTCCTTCCCTCTTCTGAAGTATTTGAACTATTTAAACAGAACAGCAGAAAAATAGTTTTGCAGGGAACTTTATCAAAGGAGAGGAAGGTAAAGTGCACCTGGAGAAATGAGCCGGGAGAGAACCCACTTCTAATCCTCACGCTGTCACTCACTCGCTGCGAGATCTTAAGGAAGCCCAAACTCTTTGGAGCCTCATATTGGTCGGATATGAAATATGAATAATAATACTTCTGTGGCATGCATCCCAGCTGGCTCTGGTGATCAAATGGAAAAAAGATAACACATCCATGCTTCAGAAATGTCAAATATAGGATCCATGTGAATGAAGACTGTAAATATTAGTGCACAGAATAAACATTGCTGGGCTGCAGAAGAATGGCGCCAGGACAGATGGATAAGGGGCTGTTGTGTGAACCATTTGGAATTTCATCAGGATCTTGAAGAAAGAGAAAAAAATTCTAGGCCGGGAGACTAGTGTGGCAAAAAGCACAGAAGCCAGAAAGCATGAAGTGTGTTTAGGGGACAGTGAGACACAGCAGGGCTGGAACAGACTAAATGTGCCAGCAGAGTCAAGGGCGATGGATGTGGAAAAGGTAAGAAGTCTCCGTGCTGGAGGCCTCGGATGCCAGGGTCAGAAGTTTGGAATGTATTTCCCAAGACAAGGAGCAGTGTTCTTAGACTAATGACTTGCCAAGATTATGCAGGATGGATCAGAGATAGAAGGGGCCAGATTATTATGATCTCTGAACGCATAATCATCTGGCCACTCAGTGTATATCCTACATAATAAAATAATCAGACAGAACTGATTAGAAGCTGTTGCTTTCACCCACCCAGGGTTGCGATAAGGAGCTATACTAAGCTGTGGCTGCGCTGGCCAGCCTGAAAGATGAAGATGTAAAAAGGGAGAATGAGGAACCTCTTTTGAGAGGATGGCATGGGAAACGGTGAAGTCATAGGAGGGGGCCGTCCTGGGAGAAGACATTCACTTACTTTCAGCTGCAGTTTTGGAGGCCATGGCATCTGGGGCTTGACAGGATTCAAATACATCACACAGACAAAGACTTTGAGAGAGAAATAGGAACGGAGGGGCTTGGAACTACATAGAGAGACAGGAGGGAACCCGCTTTTTAAATTGAGCAAGGCTCTCTGAAACAGGCGTGAGGGAGGCTTAAAGGGATCCAGACAGAAGGGAGACAGCTCCACGGGAGCCTGAATAATGGAGAAAGAAACAGAACTTTCCAATTAAGGCCCCTGACAGTCTACACCTGACCTTCTCCAGAGGTCTCCCACACAGAGGAAAACTGCAGTTTAAGCCAAATGGCTAAGGACGAGGCAAACGGGGGAGCCAAACACCTGAGGAGGCTGATTTATATTTAAATACATTACTTTTATTACTCTCCCGGAAATTTGACACCAACCCTCATTTTAAACCAGACAAAGCAGCATCTTTTTTTTTCCCCGAAAAATGATTGACACTCAAAAGGTAATACACTTTAAATTCCTCCAATTAAAGCAAATTTAATTTTAAGTTTAATTAAAGGAAACTTTAATTAGAAAGAAGATTAAATTTTAATTAAATTTCTCCAAAATCTTCACACTGGCCTTTCCAGCTAATATTTGTCAGAAACCAAATCCCTTCTTAATATTCTTAAATTCTATTCTAGCATTTTCCTCCGTATTAAAGCAGCATCTCGCCAGCTGTACCTGCCACAGGGAAAACGATTCCCGTCTTAAAATACTGGAAATGCAACTGAGGAACTGAAGTCTCCCCGGGCAGAGAAGAGAAGGGAAAACAACAGGTTCTGTTATTGATGAAATTTTTATTTTCAATCTCTTCCCCGGCCTTTCTGAGGCGATTAGGTGCGGTGGGCCTGCTGGGAGCCAGTTCCGCCGTATCCATAGCATCAACAAATATTTATGGAACACCTACTGTGTGCATAGCCCTGCACTAAGTCCCCTGTCTGGCAGGGAAACGTTGTTAAAATATTAGCTCGACCGGAGACAAAGCCTGGACCCGCTCTGCCACCCGGACTCCTGGGCTTGTCTCCACTCCCACGATCAGGAAGAGAAACACAGTTTCCTGGTGACAGGGTGGCCCAGGGGTCTCTCCAACTGTCCCTCCCTGCTGGAGGCCTGACACAGCCTCCTGGAGGGAAAAGCCCTGAGTTTAGGGATGGAAGTCTGAGATTCGGGACCTAAATTGCTGTGAGATAGCCATGTTATCTTTAGGGATGACCTACACGCTCCATGTCTCACATTTCTCATCTGTAAAATAGGGTCATAAAACCTGTGGTGCCTACTCCCCAAGGAAGTCATCAGGATCAAGTGAAATAATGCAGCTAGAAAAGGTTTCTGAAAACTGTAGAGGGCTACATATTTTTATATACACTGAATGGCCAGATTATTATGATCTCTGAATGCATAATAATCTGGCCACTCAATGTATACCCTATGTAATAAAAGGCTCATATGCCAATTGTCCCCTCGACCAGGAGTTCGACCAGCAGGCAGGCCAGCCGACCACCCATGTCCCCTCCCGCGGGCCAGGCTGGCCAGACTCCACCCATGCACAAATTCATGCACCTGTTCTATATATATATATATATATATATATATATATATATATATATATATATATAAAGTGGCCAGATTATTATGCATTCAGAAATCATAATGATCTGGCCAGTCAGTGTATAACCACCTCTGATAGCCACATGGTGCATCCTCATCCGGGTCTTCCCAGAACCCAGCTCTTTATCAACTCCTTCCCAAAGCCAGTGCTGCACTAAGCCTCCAACAGGAAAGAGTCACTTTACATAGGAATGCCAACCTCCAGTGCTTTATATTTACAGATAACACTTACAAATACAGATAGAGAGCAGAGTCCTGCCTCTGCCTGCACACACATGAACCAGCCATAAGAGTGAAGTTAAAGTGAAGATAAAGAATTTCACTGAGAGAAAGTTACCTTGAGTTTGCTTAACAAAAGAAAATTCTTCTTCAGCATAGTAGGTTGAGTTTCCAATCACCATGAAAAGGGACTGTATCTGCCACTCTAGGTCAGTCCCCTCACCCTATCCCCCATTTTCTTGAGTAGCTACTATGGGCAAAGACCTGTGCTAAATGCTAGAGAAAGACACACTCTAACTTTATCTATTTCCCTAACACCTGGAATCTACCTCACCCCCGAGCATCTTTTAGCCCAGTTCCTAAAATACCTCTCCTAAATCTGCTACTTGCCTGGTCTTCATAATTCCCACCTACCCAACTTGTCCAGGAATCCTGTCTGATTCTTAACACCTGCCTTCTGAATTCCTATGTGCCCCGGAATGGGGTCACAAACTGGGAAACACACAGTGGAGCCTCTGAGGCCGAGCCTGGCTCCCTGCTTCTAGTATACAGACCCTGGTCTGGATCCTGTCACTTCACCTGCTCGCAGCTTCTCCAAGGAAGAACTTGCCGTTTCATCCTCCTTCTGTAGCCCTTGCAGTGCCCAGGCCACTGCTGCAGACACAGGAGGTCATCAAGAAATACATGCTGGCCAAAACCGGTTTGGCTCAGTGGATAGAGCATCAGCCTGCGGACTGAAAGGTCCTAGGTTCGACTCCAGTCGGGGGCATGTGCGTTGGTTGCGGGCACATCTCCGGTGTGGGGCATGCAGGAGGCAGCTGATCTATGTCTCTCTCTCATCGATGTTTCTGGCTCTCTGTCCTTCTCCCTTCCTCTCTGTAAAAACCCAATAAAATACAGTGGTACCTCGAGATACAAGTTCCCTAACATACGAGATTTTTGAGATATGAGCCGTGGAGCGAGCGATTTTTGCTTTGAAATATGAGCAACATTTGAGATAGGAGTAATCGCTCGGATCGGCCGGCTGCACACGACCCACCAGTTTACCAAAATTCAAGCATCACATAGTTTCCCATGCCTCAAGGTTACAGAATGAGTTAAACTTATATCGTGAGGCACCACTGTATATTAAAAAATAAAAATAAATACATACTGCATTTTAAAACAGAGCAGAAGCCCTCTTGTCATTTGGGAAGCTCAGGGTACACCAGAAATGTAATGATTCTGACAAAGCAGCAGAGACATTGATTAGAGGAAACAAGAAACAAGCAATAGGGAGGGATGGTCAGAAAAGAAAAACAGGAGATGAAAGAGGGGATTAAACCAGTGGCTTTGGCACAGGGTAAAGGAGAAAATGTGGAAGATGGCTTTTCCTAGAGGTGGGTGCCAGGTTGAGAGGCCCCCAAAGTAAGAGAAAGAAGACAAGGGCAGCCTGGCCTGTGTAGGTCAGTGGTTAAGTGTCAACCTATGAACCAGGAGTTTACATGCTTGAGTTGCAGGTTCCGTCTCAAGTAGGGGGCACGCAGGAGGCAACCGATCAATGATTCTCTCTCATCATTGGTGTTTCTATCTCTCTCTTCCTCTCCCTTCTTCTCTGAAATCAATAAAAAATATATTATGTCAAGGACAGGGACTTGGATAAGATTGTTTCCATGGCCAGTTCTAAGCCTGTGGTGACCCATTAGTCAGCTGTAAAATGGGTATAGTGTGATTTTTGTGTTCCTGCTTTTGAGGCTTAATTATTTGTTTATAAAGGGCTTTGAACTCTCCAGATGAAAGACATCGCACACAGTTCAAAGGCTGGCTGAGACCATTATTCGCTAGAGTTAGATTCAAAATGAAAGGAAAGACATGGCCATTTTCACGCACCTGTCAGCTCAGCCTCTTTTTTTTTTTTATCATTTGTAGGATTTTTGTGACTGCATTAAAATTGCTCTTTATTACTTTTTTCACTGGCAATTAAAAAAAGATCAAAATGGGACTTGTAACAAGGTGGCTAAATGCTAATTTTGCTCTCTCTATAAAGGCAAAACATACATTTCAGGGATCCTTTACTCTTTGCACTTCCAGTCTGCAGGAACTTTAGAATTTTAGAGGAAATCTGATTATTCTTTTGCCTCAAAAAATGGGCTAAGAGAACTGAAGAACAAAGATAAATTCACTAACTTGACTTTTCCTTCTTTACAATAGTTTCCAAAATGCCAAATAATGAAACACTTTTTTTTCTTATGAATCTCTGAATAGAACCTGGTTTTTGTTATTGAAACGCTGTCAATAAATCCTAACATTCGTTCATTCTTCCTCTCACTCTCTCCTTTCCTCTGTTCTCCCTCTCTCTCTCCCTCTCCCTCCCTTCCTCCTCTCCCCACCACACCATCTTCCTTAAATAGCACATTCTTTGGGGAGTGAGTTTCTCAAGGATCCAATGAGACTGGAGTTTGATAACTTTCTTTTCCTGTTCTGCCTGAAAAATCCTTTAGGGTCCCTTTTCCAACAAGGGCTGTTGCCTCCTGGTCATGTCTGCCTCATGCCAAACTGCCCGTTTGCCTCTGGCTCTCTTTTCTTTCTTGCCTTTTCTGTGACCTTTTTGCTTCCAGCAATACAATCACTGAGAATCAGCTTGTTTCAATCTCAATTTTTTTTCCTATTCTAGCTTTATTGAGGTATAGATGACAAATAAAAGATGTATATATTTAAGGTGTACAATGTCATATATATATGGCATTTCTATCTAATAAGAAGGGATATGTTAATTGACTATCACACCCTCACAAAGATGGTGGTGCCCACAGCCAATAAAGAGGGAATATGCTAATTGACTGCCACCCTCTCAAAGATGACGGTGGCCACAGCCACAAGATGGTGGCGCCCAGTCCCCTCAGCCCCACAGGGCAGCAGGCACACAGCATAGGCAGGCCCTCCCCGAGAAAGGTCCGGCCACTCCACGTGCCTGCCTCCAGAATCCCCCAGTCCCATCAGCCCCCAGCTGCCCAGGGCCGGCCTGAGGCACAAGCAAACCTTGGATGGTGACTGCCCAGCCACCCAGCACCAGCCCAAGGGATGACTAAATACTGAACAAGCAGACTGGCCATGGGATTAGTGAGGGACAACCAAACGACTGAACAAGCAGGCTATGTGGGTCAACCTGGCCAGCAGCGGGGGCAGTAAGAGGCGGCTAGGCTGGCGGGGGGACAGTTGGGAGCAACCAGGCCAGTGGGGGTGCACATGGGGGCAACCAGGATGGCAGGCAGGTGAGCGATTATGAGCCAGGGGTTCAGGATTGTGAGAAGGATGTCTGACTGCCAGTCTAGACCAGCAGTCATACATCCACTGAGGGTCTTAGATTGGAGAGGGTGCAAGCCTGGCTGAAGGGAACCCCCCTGCCTCATGCATAAATTTCATGCACCAGGCCTCTAGTGTGTGTGTATGTGTGTGTGTGTGTGTGTGTGTGTGTATGTGTGTGTGTATCTATCTATCTATCTATCTATCTATCTATCTATCTGTATATGTATTATGAAATGAGTATCATAATAAAGTTAATTAACATATTCATCACCTCATATTCTTAGGATTTTTCTGTGTGTGGTGAGAAATCAACTCTCTTAGCAAATTTCAAATATACAATACAGTATTAACTATAGTTAGTTAAAAAAAGATTAAAATGGGACTTGTAACATGTTAACTATAGTCACCAAGCTTTACATTAGATCTCCAGAATTCATTTATCCCCCAGAGTTGAACCCTTGCATCTTTTGACCAACATTTACCCCCTTGCAGCCTCATGCAACCACCATTCTATTCCCTACTCCCTCTATTTATGTCTGCCTTTTTTTAGACTCCACATGCAAATGAGATCATGCCATAGCCATTTGTCCTTCTGTGTCTGGCTTAGTTTACTGAGTGTAATGCCCTCCAGGATCATTCATGTTAACACAACTGGCAATGGCAGGATTTCCTTCTTTTTTAAGTCTAAGTAGAATTACATACACACACACACACACACACACACACACACACACACACACACACACAGTCACACACACACACATACAGTCACATTTTATCTTTTCATCCATCGACAGACACTTAGGTTGTTTGTGTATCTTGGCCATTGTGAATAATGCTGTAATGAACATGGGGGTAAAGATATATCTTCAGGACACTAATTTCATTTTCTCTGGATATATACCCAGAAGATAAATGGCTGAATCAATTTTTAAGTTTTGGAGAAACTTCAATGCTATTTTCCTCTGACCTTTGAGAACCAGGGCTAATCATAGATTTTGCTTTGACATCTTCCTCATTCTTCTCCTTTCTCTCTTACATATAACAGTTAACTCACCAAAAGGAACATGCACATGAGATGGAAATTAGGAAAGAGCAAAGGTGTGAACTGCTCACACTCTATTTCCTTCTCCATTGTAGATTTATGTTCAAAGGAAGCCTGACTCATAATCTAATTTTTTAAATATTGCTTGAAGACAACAAGTCTAACCCAGAACTGGGAGTTAAGAGTGATTTGGCTTGAAATCAAAATTTGAAACTTCTGTTTCAATTGCCAAAGCTAGGAGTTGAAAGAATTCTACAAACTATTGTCCCTTCACAATATGAGTCACTGTCTAATCAACAAATGGAGGTGAGGTAACCCACCCAGGTGGGCTGCTAGAGCAAATATCCACATTGCCCCTAATCCGGGAGAGTCACATGATCACAAACTATGTTGGGAGCAATATTAGAAACTTCCCTGCCCCCTCCAAAAAATCTTGTGACAATTTTTAGGTATTCTTGAATATTCTGTAAAGGGATTTTCAACCCTTAGCAATAATTGTGTACTACGTGACTATGCAATCTAAAATATCTTAAATGTGTGTGTAATGAGTCCTCTCTTTTCACAAGCTGGTTCTCCAATGATGCAAGCTTTTCTTTTTAGTGATTGGTGTTGATGTTCTGTTGTTCTTGTTGTTGTTGCTGGGGGTATATTATCCTATATACCCTAGTGAATGAAATTCATGCATGGAAGGGGGGGATTCCCTCAGCCCAGCCTATACCCACTCCAATTGGGGACCCCTCCAATTGGGGATGTCTGACTGCCTGTTTAGACCAATTGGGCCTAAATCGGTGTATGGACACACCTCTCCCAATCTGGGACTACTGGCTCCTAACCAGTCACCTGCCTGCCTGCCTGATCACCTCTAACTGCCTCTGCCTGACTGCCTGATTGTCCCTAACTTCTCTGCCTACATGCCTACTTAATCACCCCTAATTGCTCTCTCCTTCTAGCCTGATCGAGCCCCTAACTTCTCTCCCTGCCATCTTGATCAAGCCCCCAACTTCTCTCCCTGCCAGCTTGATCTCATCTCCAACTGCCTCTGCATGCTTAATACCCCTAACTTCCCTCCCTTGCTGGCCTGATCTTGCCCCTAACTGCCTCTGCCTGCCTGATCACCCCTAACTGTCCTTCCCTGCTGGCCTGATCTTGCCCCTAACTGCCTCTGCCTGCCTGATCACCCCTAACTGTCCTTCCCTGCCGGCCTGATCTTGCCCTCAACTGCCCTCCTCTGCCAGCCAATTGATTTTGATTGGTCAGTTTCTATGCCAGTCAGTGTTTCTGGGCCTATCAATGGGACCTGATCAGAAAGATGGAGATGATCAGCAACCGGGTGAAGGCCTGGAGAGAATGGAGGTGTAGCTCGTGACCAGGGTGGGAGAGAGAGGCAATTGCTGATCAACAGCTGTCAAAGAGGCTACCAAAAAGATTCTCTCTCTGCAGGCCTCTCTCCAAGCCTGATCCACAGCCCTCTAGGCAGTCAGTGCTGATTGGGGTGCTAGCACTGGATCACCATGGCTGTTAGGACCCTGGCTCTTTATTATGTAGATAATAAATAGCTAATATGTAAATAGTCATCATGCCCTCAGACCCTCATGCCCTCACGCCCTCATGCCCTTGCATTGGGGCTAGAGAATCTGAGGCCAGCCTAGGGGACCTGAGGTCATGCCCTCTCACCCCAGCACTGGGACCAGGGTACCTGAGGCTCACTAGGGGAACATGAGGCCACACCTCCGCCCCTGTGCCAGGGCCAGGGGACCTCAGGCATATCCCCTGCCCTGACTCTGGGGCCAGGAGACCTGAGGCTGTGCCCCCTACCCTGCCGAGCTTGATAGGGATGGGCTGGCCAGGTCTGGGTCTCACATGATTTCAAGGCCTGTGTAGGTGGTTGGGGACTTGACTCCGGGTCCTGCACCATGCCCCAGACTGTGACAAAAGGGAGATTTTCATTTATATTTTACTAATTTTCTTTCATCTCTGACACTTCTATTATAGGGAAAAGGAAAAATAGCAATATTAAAGTATTTTCTCTAATTCCTTTTTAAAATGGATGAATTTCATGCACCAGGCCACTAATCTGTATAATAAGAGCCTAAGTGACCATTTCAGCGAAACAACCAGGAGCTGCCTCTGGTGGTTAGTGTGCTCCCACAGGGGGAGCACCACTCAGCCCAAAGCTGGACTCATGGTTGGCGAATGCAGCAGTAGTAGTGGAATCTTCTCCTGCCTCCACAGTAGTGCTAAGGAGCAGGGAGCTGAGCAGTAAGGAGCAGCGAGCAGGCAGACAGTAAAGAGGGAGAGGTCCTAGACTCCAGGAAAGATGTCCAATTGCCAGTTTAGGCCCAATCCCCACAAGCAGCGGACCTAAGCCAGCAGGTAGACATCCCCGAGGGGTTCTGGAATGTGAAAGGGTGCAGGCCAGGCTGAGGAACTCTTCCCACCAGTGCACAAATTTATAATATAAATAATATACTAGTGCCTCTAGTATAATATAACACCAAAGTCATTTCAATAATTCCTTAGAAATGACAATTCAAAAACAACAACAAACAATATTCATGGTAAGAGCAATGAGATGGAACTTTTAGAAGACTCTGAATCATCCTTCTTTTTTCCTCTCTCTCAGAGTTTTATTACCAAGGAAATCTCTACCTAAACGTTCCACTTTAAACACACATACACATGATGCCCACTTCACTTTCACACACATAAACATGGGGCTTCACATAAGCTTCATTTCCAAGACCCCTCATTATTTTCAAATGGCTTCATTTGTTCCCTTACAATACCCCAAACTCGTCTCTGCCTTATCATCCATTCCCAAATATATGAATTAAACTGAAAATAAAATTACTGAACCATTATTTCAAGCAGTGGAGTAGACAAGCAGTGACTTGTATTCTGATCCAAGATTTACAAATAATTGGTTTTGTGACCCAGAATGACTTCATCTCACTAAGTCAAATTTCCTCATTAGTAACAAGGACTATAATCATCCTTTTTATTTTTCAAGGTGGTTGTGAGATGCAGCTGAGAAGTGAATCTACATCTGAAGTCAAATGTTTATTACTGTCCACATCTACCTTTATATATATATATATATATATATATATATATATATATATATATATATATAAAATTGATTTTTTACAGAGAGGAAAGGAGAGGGATAGAAAGTTAGGAACATTGATGAGAGAGAGACATCGATCAGCCACCTCCTGCACGCCCCATACTGGGGATGTGCCTGCAACCAGGATACATGCCCTTGACCGGAATCGAACCCGGGACCTTTCAGTCTGCAGGCCAACGCTCTATCCACTGAGCTAAACCGATTTTGGCCACATCTTCCTTTTGATATCTCTGTCTCATGCAACTTCTCTGATAGCAATCTCCAATGAATAGCAATTCCCCTATGCATTAATTCTTTCATTTATTCAAGACCCATTTACCATATCCCAACTATAACCCACCTCAGGAGCTCACACACTCCCAAGAAAGGCAGGCATCTTATCAAAATCGCACCCTTGTGTGAGAGGTGCCCAAAGTGTGAGGGGTACCTCACCCCACCTGTGAAAACATAGAAAGATTGGAGGCAGCTCATCAGTGTCTGTATGGAGTGGACCAGTGTCTTATTTTCCTTTCCTATCTCAGTCACTCACCATTCATTACTCTTTCCTAATAGAATCTTCGTTTGAGAAACTTACTCTTTTCCCAGCTGGCCAGGGAGCAAAGTCAACCCATGCTAATGTGGTACTCCTTCCCGACATGTGAAACTTGTTCACGGTGACAGAGAGATTTTAAATGTATGACTTTCCCGAGTATAGCCATGGCCTCTGACCCAGTGCTCCCTGCTATGAGATGTTTCAGTCATTACCTTTTCTGCTCTTCCACAGCTCTCCCAGTTCCTCTCCCACGTCTGGTTCTCAGCCTTCTTTGTGAGTGAGCAGTTTCCTTCCATTAAATGTCATTATTGCTTTAGTTAGCCAGAGTTGCCTGTAACAATAACAACAACAACAAAAAAAATTAAAAACCACACTAAGTAACAAAACTATGTATATATGTCTATATTATTTTAAAAAACAATTTAAAAACCACACTAAATTAATAAAACTATGTCTATAAGTCTGTGCAATGTGTCTTTGTGAAAGTATCTGAAACATTCACACCTACCAGAGGGCTCAATCCTTATTTATTATTTATTTATTTATTTATTTAAAATAGATTTTTGATTTCTACAGAGAATAGAAGAGAAAGAGAGATAGAAATGTTGATGAAAAAAGAACTTCATCATTCAGCTGTCTCTTGCGTACCCCCTACTGGGGATTGAGCCCACAACCTGGGCAATGTACATGGACTGGGAATCCAACCAAGGACCTCTTGGTTTCTGGGCAGACATTCAACCACTGAGCCACACCATCTGGGTCATCTGTATTTATTAATTCAACCATCAAGCACTGCTGAGCATAAGTCCCTCCCAACTGCCAAGCATTGTACCCTCATGCAGCCATAGTCGCACAGGGAGATAGTCCATAGGTAACTGGAAGTACGATGTGTGGTGAAGAAAGGCAGGGTCCTATTCAACAAAGGAGAGGGTGGGGTTTTTCCAAGAAGTTATATTTTTCCTTAGACATGGGAGACAAAGAAGTGTCTGCTCTGTAGAGGGTGGGGGGATGGAGTTCCAGAGCAAGAAATCAATATATCGCCGAGACCGGTTTGGCTCAGTGGATAGAGTGTCAGCCTGCAGACTGAAAGGTCCTAGGTTCAATTCCGGTCAAGGGCATGTATCCTGGTTGTGAGCATATCTCCACTGTGGGGCGTGCAGGAGGCAGCTGATCGATGTCTCTCTCTCATCGATGTTTCTGACTTTCTATCTCTCTCCCTTCCTCTCTGTAAAAAATCAATAAAAATATATTTAAAAAAAAAGAAAACAATATATCCTTCCACGCTGCTAGACAACCATGCACAGAGCCCACTGCTTCTCTAAATCATGAGTCCAGTAGAAATTTGACTGACAACCACTGGAAAGCTTTCCTAATTCAAACTAACCCTAAGTGACACATTTTCATCTAAATTCCTACAGCAACCTCTGTTAAATCATTAATTTGGCACTGCAAATATATATATATACATATATATATATAATTTTATTGATTTCAGAGAGGAAGGGAAAGGGAGAAAAGAGATAGAACATCAATGATGATAGAGAATCATTGATCCACTGCCTCCTGAATGTCCCATAATTAGGATCAAGCCCACAACCCTGGCATGTGTCCTTACAAGGAATCAAACCATGACTTCCTGGTTCGTAGGTCGATGCTCAACCATTGAGTCACACCATCCAGGCCTTATTACTAGAGGCCCAGTGCATGAAATTCCTGCACAGAGGAGTGTGTCCCTCAGCCCAGCCTACACCCTCTCCAATCTGGGACCACTCGGGGGTGGCCCTAAACATGCCTGATCCTACCAAGATCGGGCCTAAACAAGCAGTCGGACATCCCTCTCACAATCCAGGACTGCTGGCTCCCAACTGCTCATCTGCCTGCCTTCCTGATTGCCCCTAACTTCTTCTTCCTGCCAGCCCGATCACACCCTAACCACTCCCCTGCAAGCCTGATTGATGCCTAACTGCTCCCCTGTCAGCCTATTTGCCCCTAACTGCCCTCCCCTGCAGGCCTGGTCACGTCTAACTGCTTTCTTCCCTTGCAGGCCTGGTGCCTCCCAACTGCCCACCCTGCTGGCAATCTTGTAGCAGCCATTTTGTGTCCACATAGGGGCACTCATCTTTGACCACGTGGGGGCAGCCACCTTGTGTGTTATAGTGATGGTCAACGTGCAAATTATTATTTTATCAGATAGGATTACATAGGATAGCAGCCTGGTGCATAGGTGGGGGCCAGCTTGTTTGCCCTGAAGAGTGTCCTAGATAAAGGTGGGGGTTCCGTTGGGGTATGAGGTGGCCTGGGAGAGAAGCCTGCGGTGGTTTGCAGGCTGGCCATGCCCCCTAGCGACCCAAGCGGAGGCCTTGGTACCTGGGATTTATTTATCTTCTACAATTGAAACTTTGTAGCTTTGTATAGAGCCAATCCTCCTACTTGCTCCGTGGCCACAGTCATTTTTATTGGGATTTATTTATTTTCTATAATTGAAACTTTGTAGCCTTAAGCAGAGGCCAAAGCAGGCCAGGACAGGCAGAAAGCTTGGATTCCTCCATTGCCAGGGAAACCCAAGCCTCCTGCTCTCTCTCAATGGCCACAGCCATCTTGGTTGGGGTAATTTGCATACTCACTCCTGATTGGCTGATGGGCATGGCTTGTGGTTGTAGCAGAGGTACAGTCAATTTGCATATTACTCTTTTATTAGATAGGATTTTGAATTCAATCAGATAATGGCTACGATAATACATTGAACGTTATATACTGATAACCTAGTATTTTTCAAAGCATATTTATTCCACAGTGTAATACATATTACATTTTTAAAAAAGGATTGCCTAGTAAAGGTGAAGAACAGGCAAAACAATTCTATCTATGGGAATGGAAATCAGAATAGCAGTTGCCCGAGGGAAGGGTGGGCTAGGGAAAGAGGACTATCTGACAAGGATCATGAGAAAACTTTTTATAGTGATAGAAATATTCTACATACTGTTTAATTTTGGGTTATAAGAGTGTATCCATTGGTTAAAACTTATCAAACTGTATACTTAAAATCTTTTGTTTTGTTGTATATAATATCTTGATAAAAAAGTTAAACAGATATCTTTATCACAAAACCTCAGAAAGCTCCTATCATGTTATTGTCCATTATAAATCTCCAGAAATAGCACTTTATTTGTCCAAAGCACTGTTCATTTACCAAGATTTATAAGACACTAGTAGTCTTCCATGGAAACCTCTGTATTATTCCATAGTTTTTCTTTCTATTTTCTACTATTATATTAGATCCTCTAGGGAGAAACTGGTTATATGACTGTCTGTACCCACTATGCCTGGGGTTCGGCCTCATATTCTCAGTAAAGGTGCCTTCCTGCTGTTGCTAAAGATGGTGATGTGGATAATGATAATATAAGACACTATGATAAAAGTAAGGATAATTTGTCCCAGGATCAGGACCAAGCCACACTAGCACCAAGGGATAGGAGTAGATTCTCTTGCTACAGGAACAAGATGAAAGGAAGAATGGTCTTATATTTTCATGTGAAGGTTCTATTTAGAAGCTCTCAGGTCTCAAGAGATAGCCAAATTCTCTATTCACTTAGGAGATCACGTTTAAAAGGTGAGAATTTATTTTAAACACCCATAAAACATTCTGGTCCTAGGTACTGGAGAATCCACAGTCAGTAAAACACAGTATTTGTTTTCAAAAAGCTCATGGTCTAATGGAGAAGTGTGATACAGAGATGACTTAAAATGCAGCAGAGTAGAAGCAAGTGCTAGGGGAGCACAGGGAAGAGAGTAACTCAATCGCCTCTTAGAAGATTTAAGACACTGATATTTGCTAGTCAGAGATGGTGGTGGAGGGCATTCCAAGCTGAGAGAAGATAAAGGTAATGAGATATTTTTGGCAATTATTATAATTAATACCAGAGGCGTGGTGCATGGAATTTGTGCACAGGTAGGGTTCCCTCATTCTGTGCCGCCCCTGGTGGTCAATGCACTTTATAGCGAGGGGTCGAACTCCCAGTTAGTTAAACTCCTAAAGAGACAAATTGTATATTAGCCTTTTATTATACAGGATGCCTTAGGACCTTACACAAATTATTTATCTTTAGCTTCTTCATCTCTAAATAGATGTAATTATAGTTGAGATGTATCCAGTAAAGCTGAAATACAGAGTTTCTGGGGCAGGAAAGACATATAGTTGGATGAGTGGGGGCCAAGTCACAAAGCTCTTGTGGACCCAAGCAGTCTGGACTTTATTCTCCAGAGTAATTTTAAGGAAAGTGCTATGACCACATATGTATTTAGAATGTCATTAAGCCCTACTACAGAGCTAATTTTATACAGACTTGTGTTTTTCAGTGTTGTTTTTCTTTCTTTTTTTTTCTGGAGGATTAGTCTTATTTTTCTAAACACATTGTACATTACATGAAATCAAGATCAATATCTCACATAGCAAATAGTAACATGCTGAGGCTATTGAATGTGCTTAATCTGTATTTCTTGATTAATTATGTGGCCTCCTTTTAGACACCTTAATCAATAACATTTATAAGGTTTAATACAGTCATATATTATAAAGTAGAGATAAGAAATCCTAGAGAACAGGATTTCAGGTTTACACAAACATTTTATGAAGAAAAAAAAAATTGCTTTTATTTTCCCAAAGCCTTACATTCAGCCTGTATGTGATATAGGAGGGTGGGTGTCTCTTTGATTTGTATGGAGAAGTCTCTGAGAGGTAAATTGTGAGGGCTCCTGATTATAGAGGCCTAAGTAGAAATGGAGTAAAGGAGATACTTATGTGCAAGAAATCCCAGCAAAATACACTGGAAGGCAGGGAAAAAAAAAGATAGGAGGACTGAAAGTAGGATAAAGGTAAAAAGAAGAAGAAGAAGAGAAAGAGTAATCCACAGAGGCAACCAGTTTAAAGATCAATTTGGTTGGTGGGTCCAAACTCTTCTTTGGGGACCACTGCATTTAGTGGTTCAAAGGGAAAAAATATATATACACAAATAAATTTAGAAAAATCTATGATGACCTTGTAGACTATTAAAGACTTTACTTGAGTGAGTTATTTTGTTTTCTTTTATTAATCTTTCCCCATAAGTAGAAGCACAGAACACAAACACACTTGGATTCCAATGTACCTCAGCCCCTCTTAGGATTCACATACCCTGGATCCTGCCCTCTGGGCCACACCATCCCTCTTCTCCCTCACAAAAATAAATTTCATATCAGCCCAGCAGTCAGCCATCATCTATTCTCTGGGGAAGAGTATATAGCATGACCTCCCTTGAAATATTGGCTCTATTTACACAGGTTCGCGTGGACCACATTACTTATGAGTCACCAAGGGGAAATGGAGCCTCCGGGAGATAAAGCGATCAGAACAAACCTCTGTAAATAAATCTGAAATTCCAATGAAGGTCATGCCAGGCCTGATTTATTCCTCGGCACCCTATGAAATAATGTTGACCAGGTAAATAGTTTTCATTTTATTCTCCATCCACCTAAGAGAGAGCCTTCAGTCTCCAGGAGCCTATTGTGCATGCAACAGTGAGCATCTGGGTAGGGAGAGAATATGCCCTCAAGGAAATAACCTCTTATTATTACATTAGATTTCTCAGTACTGCAAGGCCAGGTCATTGAGCAACAATTTTGTTTTGTTTTTAAATTTAATCTGGTGGTAAAAGTTCTTGGGGAATCTACTGTTCACCAACTGAAGGTATTTTTATTCAATATACAGAAATGAACCAACTCCCTATAGGAAGCGCTGAGCAGAGCATCGGGTTAATGACTAAAAGGGAGATGAAGATAGGTATGGCATGGTCCCTGAAAGTCTCCCTGTGTCTCCATTGAAAACCCCCAACTATTCCATGTCTATGGGAATTTAATAAACCAGTCAATTTGGTAAATAAATAACTATGCAGTCAATGGATATTTATTGAGCATTCCCTAAGGATAAAATTGTATGCTAAATATTGAGGTGGTGAGGGAAATTAAAATGAGGTAGAAATAAAATGAAAGCATAAGAATTTTTTTTTCTAGCCCTCAGCAGGTAATAATGCAGTGGAATTTTATTCTATAAATAGTCATCCTAGTAAGAAAGAATAAGCTAATCAAATTAGGGGTGTGTGTGTGTGTGTGTGTGTGTGTGTGTGTGTGTGTGTTTAATTTTGGAGCTCAAGAACCATACACCTTTTCTAAGCTAAATTATCTACTTTCCCATTTGTACTATTATACATAGCCCAAATGTAGCAAAGGGACCTTAGGATTCCAAATAATTGTCCTTTAAGCAAGAAAGAAAAAATATGATGTTAGTAGAAAATCTTGAGAGAATTATTTAAGAAAGTAAAGAGAAGGCCCAGAAAGTAAAAGATAAAGAACTAGACATGAATTACTTATTTAAAGAAGATGCCAGTGATTTGAGATGCATGCATCAAGAATTTTCACTCCCAATATGACTCTTCCAGGTTAGTTGGAACTTACAAAACTAATGATAAGAGCTCTGGCTTTCATTTCTATCTGGAATTATGATAAAAGAGAGCTCTTCAGTGGGTATGGGTGCCATTAGAAACTACAGAAATACTAATCCCACTCATTTTAAGAAAGGTTTCTCTAGTTCTCATTCAAATATCATTTATATGCAAACCACTAATAAATTTTTAGAAGATTAATTTCATCTGTTTATAAAACTTCCTCATTGTGTACCTAAAACTGAAAAATCTGGATTCTGTTACATGGATCCTTCTTTTTTTAAAAATGAATTTCCTTACTGCCACCCTCTCTTACAATCTTGCAACTTTTTTGCAGTTTCATTTTTCTTCTAACAAAGATCTGAAGGCCTGGCCTCCTGCCCTGTGCAAGAGAAGGGCTCAAAGTGTTGGTCTTTCTATCGGTAGCAACTCTGATCTCCAGTAAGGCATGAGAACCCGTTCTGAATATGATATATGGTAATTCTGTTGGATTTTCAGTTCTTACTTACAAAGTTTTCGGAACATTTGAACCCATCAGGGCATTAGTAAAAACCTGAGGGCAGATCATTTTCATGCTGAGGTGCTCGCCTGTATCTTCGGCTGCTTTTCCCATTCCACCAGGCTTTATGTGTGCTTTGATCCGGGCAAAACATAACAAAGATAATTTTCAGCCGCAGACCTCCAACTATATATCCACCAAGAGCAAAGCTGAAACCATCATTAGGCAACAATGATGCTTTGAAAGGCTGGCTGTAGAATTTTGTGGAGCAGATTCTCCTTCCCCTTTATGTGGCTAAAACCCTTTAAAATGCTTCATAGCCAGGATACCTCCTGTTTCCCTGTAATGCGGGCCTGCTTTGTTATTTCTTCCTCACTGGTAAAAAAAAAAAGAAAAGGAAAGAAAAGCAAAAAAACAACCAGAGGACCAGAGTGGCTAAGTAACTTGCTCAAAGTTATTCACATGGATTAAAATCAGAATATCAAAACTATTATGAAGAATAAAATAAATTTTCTCATTTTAGAAATTTGTGGCAATGATGCCTCAAATGCACTCCCTGTCGCTCAATTATCACCTGCCAGTGTTTGGATCCTATCCCTTCTCTGAGGCTAGTTCAAGTCACACTTCCATAAGCCCACTTCTTCCAAAGACCTTTAATACAATGTACAAGGACTGCCTGTCTTTATGTCTCATTTTCCTGGGAAACTGTGACATTATGAAGATAGGAATGAAGCTTTATTCATTTTGAGTTCCCAAAACAGTGCTTGTCATATAGACAAAGACCAAATTAAATGTTGGTTTAAATCAGTGGTTCTCAACCTTCCTAAGGCTGGGACCCTTGCATACAGTTCCTCATGTGGTGGTAACCCCCAACCATGAAATTTTGCTACTGTTATGCATCGTGATGTATCTGCATTTTCTGATGGTCTTAGGCGATCCCTGTGAAAGTGTCCTTCGACCCCCAAAGGGATCGCGACCCACAGGTTGAGAAACGCTGGGTTAAATAAATAAATGAATGAATGCGATGAAAGGGGTACAGGTAGTTTAGAATTCTTCTCTTAAAAATACAGATAGCAGAGCCACTCAGGATTAGTGTCCCATCCCAGGGCCAATATTCTTTTTTTTTTTTGTCCCCCTCTTTCTTCTATTCCCAAGCCATCCTTATATACACAGCTCTCACTGGACTATTTTCTTGTTGACAAAAAAACACTTCATTTCACAGGCCCAAAGTTTGCTGGACCAGATTCACTAAACTTTCTCCTCCCTTGCTTATTGTTTTAGTCAGCATTGCTAATAAACCACCTTTGTTCATAGATTTTTTTTATTTCTTATCTACACTCATCTTTACAGAATGTGCTGGGTTGCTCCCTACCAACTCTCTTTACTTCCACAGAGAAAACGATGAGTATTTTGGAGGCCATCTGGGTCTTCCGGTTCGCTTCAGAGAGAGAAAGTATGTTCTCTCACGCACACTAATGTACCATTTCTAAAAGTCCCCTGGGGCATCCAGGGAAGCAGTTCTAGGCAGGTGTCCAGAGACAGAGGCAAATATAAAATCATTTGTTTTTCACTTGTTAATGTTTATTTCACATCTGTTTTACTATTGCTCAGAATACTCCCACTCTGTTCTCTATCACTTAACATTGCTTTGCTATTGGCTCTCCTAGTTAACATTAAAAATCACCAAGTCTGGCCCGGGTGGTGTGACTCCGTGTTGAGCATCAGTCTATAAACCAAGAAGTCACTGGTTTGATTCCCGGTCAGGGCACATGCTCTAGTTGTATTCTCTGTTCTCAGCAAGGGGCATGTAGGAGGCAGCCGATCAATGATGTTTCTCTCTATGCATCTCTCTGCCTTTCTCTCTCTCTAAAATATCAGTAAAAACAAATTAAAAAAAAATGCCCAACTCTATTCCATCTAGGTATATTCCCAAGTCTGTTCCATCTTACTTTTCCACTCATGCCTTGAGAGTGTTGTCCACAGTCACTATCCTCACTTGCTCTTAGGGTCCAGTCCTTCTTTACCCCACTGCTGCAATGCATCTATTCACCCAAGGCCAGCACTGGTCTCTGCTGCAAGACCCAGCAGACAATGCACCTGGGAGATCCTGTGGCCTCTGCACATTGGGCACCATCCCCACTCCTCTGAGGAAACGTGTGTGCTCTCTGTCCCTGGCTTTTGATTTCCCTTCTACTTATCTAGCTATTTTTTCAGAGACTTGTCTTCTTTTACAATACCTTAGATATTTGGGCTCTGTTTTCATTTCCCTTCTAATTTTACTTTGTCTTCCTGGGTGAATTCATCTATTTCCATGAATTAGACGTTCCTACATGCTGATGATTTTCACAATCTTTTTCCTGAAGTCCAGAACTAATAGACCATATAGTGAACGCCTCCATTTGAACATCCTAGAGACACTTCAAATTCAACATGTCAAAAGATGAACTCATATCCCACACCCCTAAATACCATTTACCTATTTTGTACTATTTACCACTATGAATGGTAAAACCATCTTTCCACTTACCTTAAGCAGAAACCCGGTAGTCATTCCCAATTCTTTCTTCTCTTTTAAACTCCCTCTACCCAACCAATCATCAAATCCCATTGCTATTCGTGTTTCCATAACTAAAATCTATTTACATCTCTCTATTCCCACTGCTGACACCCTAATTCAGATTATCATCTTCTTTCACCTGAACTATTGCCTCCATGTCATGCTTAACCTTAAAAGATAGAATAGAATGAAACCTGAAATGCAATCATCACTGTTTTCTTATAGCCAAATCATTTCTATCAGCTCACATATGCCATGGTTCTATGTAGTTACTTTACCTTGATCTTCAAATTGGTTATAGATTTAAAATTAAGCTGTATACTTAATAGCATCACAATAGTGTGTATAGTAAATATCCTGCTACCCGTAATTTCATAATTGGAATTTATCTTTTATCTCACTAGCAGTTTCAATTTTTGCATGATATTAATCAACCAGTGTTCAAGAGTACAGAAAAGTGTTATAAGTGCAGGCTCTAAAGCAGATATGGTTAGGTTACGATACTTACTGTGTGACTTGGCATAAGATATTTAATATTCCTGGGCCTTAGTTTACCTATCATTAATATGAGAATATGAATAGGGTCTATCTCAAAAGATTATTGGGAGGACAACATTTGTTCAGACAAGTAAAGGACTTAGGCAAATGCCTGGCACATGGCAAACTCTGTTGGCCTTTTCTATTATGTTTTCAGTTGCTTCATCTCTTCCCCTTATAATTTTCCTGAGCTTAATGTAATACCCAACACCCCGCTGCCATCCTTCTGTCACTAGAAGCTACTTTTCTGGTGTATTCCCTTCCTTTTCTCCAGGTCAGCCTCACACCTGTGCCTAAAACGTAGGCTTAATAATCTCCACTTTAGAAATGAGGAAAAAGTAGTTCAGAAATGGAAGTGACTGCCACAATCGAAGAGTAAATGAACAGCAGAGATGGGACCGGATCCCAGAAGCTCATAACGTTGTATTCAGGGTTCTTCTTATCTCCTGGGAGAGATCTTTCTGTCATTATTGAACAGGAAATGTACCCGTATGTCCTGCACATATCATTATTCCTAGACAGGAGAAAGATAATGGCTGCCAAATAATGGCTCCAGCCTGCCTACAATTTTCAGCGTTAAAAGTCTGCCTTAAAACATCCCAGGGAAACTTTCTGCAGGGAAGCCATTCCCGCTACGTCCAATCCATGCCACTTCTTTCTTTTTGTTATCTCAGAGCACTTTACTGACAATGTTTCTCTCATAACTTAGCATACTTCACCAAAATTAGTTGTTCTGTGTCGCCTCTTGCCCATCCCCCACACCCAGTCGCATGTGAGTTCTGTGAAAGGAAAGGCATCTCATTAATCTTTACATTTTCAGTGTCCAGCATGGAGCCTATCTCCTGGAAGATAAGTCAATAAAATTGTATTTTATGAATTAGTAAATAGATGCTCGAAGTGGGTGAAAGCACAGAGAATTTGAAAAATGGCAATATCCCAAGGGAATGTTTTAGATGATTCTGCATCAGCCAGCACACATGGGTACTCTCATGAAATTAAGTCTTGAAATTGCTGGTTTTCATGGCAGGATACTTTTATCCGCAAATAACAGAAGGCTCAAATTTTTGAGGTACATCTGTATTGCTTATTGAGCAAGAAGTTCAGAGACAGACAGTCCCTTGGCACCAGTAAACCAAAGGAGAGATGACAAGGGTGTGGAAAAATCCACTTTCCCTTCTTGAGGTAGAACTTAAATTGCCTTACCAGGTTCTTCTCTTCCCTTTCAAAAATCCCAAGCGCCAAGACCAGTTTGGCTCAGTGGATAGAGTGTCAGCTTGCGGATTGAAAGGTCCTGGGTTCGATTCCGGTTGGGGGCATGTACCTTGCTTGCGGGCACATCTCCACAGTGGGGAGTGCAGGAGGCGGCTGACCGATGTCTCTCTCTCATCGATGTTTCTGACTTTCTATCTCTCTCCCTTCCTCTCTGTAAAAAATCAATGAAATATATATTAAAAAAAGAAACCCGAGACTTTCTCTTAATACAATTTGCCTGTAATTTGCTTGTGTTTTATTCCTAAAGCTCACCTTCCAAAGTAGATGTTAAACTGGTCGAAAGGAAGAATAGTGTCTTATACATATCGGTATCTGCCACTGAGATGTTTACTATGCCTTGGTAGACATATACAGCTTAGTCATCACTTAAGTAATTGATTCAAAGCTCTACCGTGTCCTGTGCACAAAGGATTTCCACAGAGAAAACATGCATGTTCCCTATTGTGGAACACAGGTCTGGGGTGAGGAAGGGGCATGTTCATTGCTTCTCCAGAAAACTAACTCAAACTTATTTGCATTGTCTTGGTTCTCAGAGGAGTTACTGTTTGAGTCTCTGGTGACGATGCATTTCAGGCGAGCTCCCTAAAGTCATGCCCCGATGCTGTCAACATAGCCACTATTTTATCTGGATCGAGTTGAATTAATCCAGAAATTTATTTTTGACAAGCAGCTTGGTAGAATCTGTCACTGAGTTTTGAATCCACAGTCACAGAGATTGAGAGTCAGTCTCATCAGTGTTTGGGTGGTAGTGAATCACAGGCGTGCTTTATTTCCATCATAAATTGTTATTTGTTGTTTTTTAGAATGTAAGAAAACCCAGAGGCTAAACAATAAGAATACTTTATATATTCTACCAATAAAGGCATGAACACTCTGGAATGAGTACTATGCATTGGCATCCAAATTTAGATATTTCATTCAGAGGATCTATTCTCTTTAATCTAGCCTTTTCCCCCACTTATATCTGGCAGTGGAGCAAAAATCAAATATATGTGCCATCAAAAGCCTCCTCCCCCCCAAGTCCTTTGGCACATATTTAGTAGGGCCACTGTTTTTGGCTCGCATCTCCCAGATTCATGACAGCCTACGCAGGGAAGATATGTGAGACAATCCATAAAAAATGTGGAGTTAGTGTAGATATTCTGTCAATGAACAGAAAAGTAATTTAGAGCCCCTGCCAGAATCCAGCTTTCTATGATATTTACCAACTGAAGTCAATTTGGAAGTAAATTCCTCCTATAGGGAAGCCAGAAGCTTGAACCATATCACCACACAGTATTTCACGCCATTGTTTCCTAACCCATCCCCATAACCACACATTTAGGGTAAAGTCTAACCAGACCTATGTTATTCTAGCTCATCTTGAAGATTAATGAGCTTGCATGAATCAAGAAGGAGCACTGTGCCAAGATCCGTTTGGCTCAGTGGATAGAGCGTCAGCTTGTGGACTGAAAGGTCCCAGGTTCGATTCCGGTTGGGGGCATGTACCTTGCTTGCGAGCACATCTCCACTGTGGGGTGTGCAGGAGGCGGCTGATCGATGTCTCTCTCTCATCTATGTTTCTGACTTTCTATCTCTCTCTCCCTTCCTCTCTGTAAAAAAAATCAATAAAATATATTACAAAAAAAAAAAAAGAAGAAGGAACACTGCAACTTCCTAATTCTCCAGGACTCTATGAGGTTGATGTCCACAAGTAGGATTAACCAACTCTAATGACCAATGGATTTTAGAACCATCAACTGAAGATTAATTCACTGGATAACTGATTATTTGTTTTGTACCTTAGAACTGAAAGTAGAATTCAAAAGTACATATACTATAATACAGCACATTTACTGGAGCTAGAATACAAATGTGTCTCCAGGTTTCCAAGCTTTTCTCCAATAAAAAAGAAAAGCTAGCAGTCGCATCACTTAGTGTTGGAAGGTAAAACAGGAACACAGGAAAAGTTGCTTCTCTTAGAAATAAAGCAAAGGCTTCATAGAACAACACCTTTTTAAAATAAAATACTCTTCCATTATGAAAGCAGTCATAGGGCTGTTTCTTTAAAAGTCTCTTAGTATAACCATTGGCATGGCACCAAAGTTCAACATTCTAAGAGCAGTTTTCTGTGGTCCTGCTTTTACTTGCCTAAATAAGTTAGGCGATGGATCAGGAGGTTAACAGGTCACGTTTGTTTATCATCTGTCAGGGAGACCTGCTGCATCACTTGCATTATAGCTTAGAGCAGTGGTTCTCAACCTTCCTAAGGCCGCGACCCTTGCATATAGTTCCTCATGTGGTGGTGACCCCCAACCATGAAATTTTGCTACTGTGATGGATCGTGATGTAAATATCTGCATTTTCCGATGGTCTTAGGCGACCCCTGTGAAAGGGTCGTTCGACCCCCAAAGGGGTCGCGACCCACAGGTTGAGACCACATGCTTAGAGATAAGCATAAACTCAGAAGAAATTTTTCTTAAAAACAACAACTCTGAAATTGAAGGACAGATGGACTGTTACTTACAGTGCTCCAGCTTTTTGAAGAGCATCCTAAGATTTCTTGGACCCAGAAGCTATACCTATCAGAGCACCCTGAAATGGAGATATAATTATTTAAAATCTTTGGCAGGGAAAAAATAACGTTTTTCACTAAAATGGCAGTTGTGTCTAAATTTATAGAGTCTGGCTCTGTCATCAAACAAATCACTACCTAGTTTCCTTAAAGTTCTATCCGCCCTGCCAATGCATTCTCTTCTCCCGGGGCATCTATTACTTGCAAGCCATTTTTTTGGAAGGTATTCAGCAAAAACTATCCTAGCAGTTCAGTAAACTGTGGCCATCACCCAAAGCAATCTGTTATTTCTCTAACCCCTCCATGTGTACTAAATTTCCCTGAAATCTATCAAATAGTACAGAAGATATGCCTATTTGATAAGTTTGCTCAGCTTGAATTTTGTCTTGAGATGAATGACTGTGTTAAAAATTTTCTAAAAAGAAAGAGGCATCTTGATCTCTTATCATAAAACACACGGTTTTCAGCAAAATAGGTCAATGTAGAACAAGCCTCTGCTAAAATAAAAAGTTTCAATAGACTTGAAAGAGGAGGAAACAACACATGAACTGCCTACTAACTAATAGAATGACACGCCTTTCATTGAAATTCCAGTGAGATTGTGCTCTGAAAGCTCTCTGGGCCCAGGCCAACTTTCCTTGCTGCAGAAGATTCCATATTTCCTTTTCTTTAACCTGCACACAGTCCTTACTATGTCCAGAAAAGTCTGTTCTGCAGTGTGGTCTTGCCCCAGTCCATTAAGACGTGACAGTTATGTCTCCACCTTGAGTCTGGATGGACCCAAAGGCAGCGTTGATTGATAAAATAGGGCAGAGTGATGATGTGCCCCTACCTGGCACCATTGTTAAATGGCTTGGCATCTTCTAAGGCAGCAGTTCTCAACCTGTGGGCCGCGACCCCTTTGGGGTTCAAACGACCCTTTCACAGAGATCACCTAAGACCATCGGAAAATGCAGATATTTACATCATGATGCATAACGGTAGCAAAATTTCATGGTTGGGGGTCACCACCACATGAGGAACTGTATGCAAGGGTGGCGGCCTTAGTGGTTTGAGAGCCACTGCTAAGGCCTGCCTCTTGAGGTTCTATAGGAAGTCCATGCTACTCTGATAGGGAGATACTTGGAGAAATACTGAGACTCCAGACAGGTGAGAGAAATGCCAGTCTTATTGGGCATCCAGTTCAGATAATACAGCCCCGGCTGTTTTCTGAATACAGCTGCTTAAGACACACCTAGAACATGTTTTTAAGATGTCATTTTAAAATGATAATTTTAAAAGATAATTCTGGTGACACAAATATGCTTTATTGAATACTTCCTAAAGTGTGCAGTCTCCTTTTGGAGAACGGCAAAATGAATGCAAGGCAGCAAGCTTTTATAAGACAAAGAATAAAGATCAAGGAAGACACAAATAGAAAACATCTGACTGGCTAGGACCAGCGTCAAGCTTGTTTGGGATGAGAAGGAACAAGGAAATAAATATAGAGCTCAGAGGCTTGACTTTGGGGATTGGATATACTGTGTTTACAGGGACAAGACAGTTATCAAAGTTTAGGTTTGCTGACAGGGGACTCCAGGCAGGCATGGCTCCATCTCAGACCAAGAAATTTATTTTAATACCACTGAGTTTGAGGATAATTTGGAATAAGCCAAATTCTCTAACTCTATCCTTGTTCTCATTACTGTCCTACCTTCTTGGAATTATATTCTTCCATATTTCTGCCTTTTAAAATCTTACTCACTGCTGAAACCAGTTTGACTCAGTGGATAGAGCATTGGCTTGTGGACTGAAAAGTCCCAGGTTCAATTCAGGTGAAGGGCATGTACCTTGGTTGCACATTGCCAGTAGAGGGCGTGCAGGAGTCAGCTGATCGATGTTTCTAACTCTATTCCTCTCCCTTACTCTCTGTAAAAAAAATCAATAAAATATATATTTTTTAAAAATCTTAATCACTTACCAAAAGTTAACTAACTCAACCCCTCTAGCAAGTACTAACATCTCTCTTCTTTCCAAGCCCATAATAATATCTCTCTTCTGTGAGTTACCACTGGTATAGGATATATCCATCATTTTAAAACATCTTAACATAGACTCTTTTAAAAATATTTTTATTGATTTCTAAGAGGAAGGGAGAGGGAGAGAGAGATAGGAACATGAATGATGCAAGAGAGTCATCGGTCAACTATCTCCTGTATGCGCTACACAGAGCCTGCAACCCAGGCATTTTTCCTGACTGGGAATCAAACTGTGACCTCCTGGTTCATGTTTACACAAAGACATATGGCTTACATAGCCCTTTCAACCACTGAGCTACACTGGCTGGGCTACAACATAGACTCTTCATTCATTCCAAAATATCTGTTGAGTGCTTGAGTACCTTCTATGTTTCAAGAAAAAATGAATTAGTGTCTAAACGCAAATAAATTACTGACTGGCAGGATTCAAGATATAGAGAAGATAGAAATCTGGTGACTATAATGCACACAAAGCTTTTCAGAATATCTGAGAAGGGATGGCATGGAGGGAAGGAGTTAGCAGAGCATCCAGGAAGTAAGTGAAACCAGCCCAAAGGGATAAGGAAGAATGTTGCCTGTAAAAGGAGTTACTGTACAAACAAGTTTCCCGAAGTGAGAGGCAGCATGGTGCTTCTGGAAAGCTACAGGTATTCCAGTATGACCCAGAATTCTTGAGTGGTTAGAAGACTGAAGAGGAAGGACATATATTTGAAAGCCTTCTATACCATGTAAAGAACTAGAACTTTACCCTCACAAGAGATCTTAAAGGGGACCCTGAAGAGTTGTAAGGAGAATTCAATGATCAGATTAGAGCTATAATTTATTTTTCTGATACACAGATGAAGGGTGGAGATGATGAGAGAAGAGTCTGAGAGAAGAGAGAGTTCAATTAGGTAACCATGACAAGTCCATTCCAGAGATGGCAAGAACCTAGCCAAGGGCAGCAGCCACAGTGATGACAAAGAGAATTGATCTAACCCAACTCGTGCATCTGTAAGAGGGACAACTAAACCTTAAAAGGATAAGAGCTATTCCCTATTCTCTGAAAACTCAGGACAAAAATCTGAAATAAAATTCAGCTTAACTCCTTCTTCACTTTCTCCATTCTATTAAAATGATATATCCAATCTCCTGGATTATACTCTTTAATATAGTGATCAAGTACTATTCATCTTTATATCCTCACTAGTAGCCCTGCACATGAATCTGTGTACCAGTAGCTCTCCATGGGGCCTGGCTGCTCTTCGCCCACTACCCAGAGGCTCTTCTCAGCCCAGAGGCCCATCTAAAGCTAGGAGCAGAATGCTTGTCTTGTTGCCAGGGCAATGACACAAGCAACACTCCTACCCCCCTGTCACTCCATGCCCTCTGTGGCTGGGGTGGAATGCCCATGCTGTTTGCTCTCAGCTGCTGCCCCCATGAGACTCAGGGACTCCAGCAGGGTTGAGAGAACTGGGTGCCGCCATATTGTGGCTATGGGTACTGCCATCTTTGTGATGGAGTGACAGTTAATTTGCATATTACCCTTTTATTAGATAGGATAACATGTTATGCAGACTCTTATAAATAGGGAATGCTTAGAAGTATTTATTAATTTTGATGTTTAACTCATATTCTGGTGGCAGTGTTCCAATAATGTATATAACATATTACTGTTATTCATATTCTTCCCAAAAAGTTTTTATGAATCTGTAGCAATTTCAAAAGATATGATTCTGATTTAAAAGGTACACATTTTAGAATGAACAATTGTAGTGGTATTGTTAAGAAAAGTATTTAAACAGTTTTCTCCCCTCAGTCAATATGAATCCCATTTCTCTGCTAAGTACCAAGTGGGCACCAACAGTAGAGGTACCTACTCTAATCCTTTAAGGTCACAGCCATCTATGAGTGACCAAGTCATTTCAAGATCCCATGAGACCAAATGCCTGGGGTATTTTAGAACTTTTTTTTTCCTCATAATTTTCCAGGGTGGTTTCAAATGTTTATCTGTTACCTCAATGAAATGATATCATTGTGGGTAAGAGGGCAGTGATCACCTTTCCTGCCTCTTTTCCTTATAGCAAGAACATAGAACAGAGATAGAAATACTTGACTCAGCAATTTATAAGAGTCTTGAGCTTACCTTTACCTTCAATATCTTTGTAAACAAAGACACATGAAATTCTGGAGTAACATTTAAAAGAAATAGCATGATGGAAAAATGGGGGAGGAGGGGTACTGAACAAATTAATATAGTGTTTTATTGTATTTAGATTCTAATTAACTAAATGATAGTAATAACAATAAATTTTTAGGTGTCATACGACTTATATAGCCCTTTCACAACCATTATCTCATCTATCTTATAAAAAGATTACCAAGGAACATAGAGTAATTGAAAAGCCATTGAAGCTATATATTAAGGAATGAATCACCAACTTTATTCTAATCAGTCAAGGAAGGCTTCCGAAGTAATTATGTGCTAAAGTGAAGTTTTATAGAAGGAAATGGTATCATTTTACTTTGTCTTTTTCTATGAACTCTATGAAGAACGATGGCTCTCCAAGGGAATGTGCAGGATTCTGAAGATGTGAGAAGATGATTGCAAACCTGACATGGAATGCTGAAAGGCCATGAAAAGTAAAATGAAGACAATAAAGATCTGCTCTACTCCCACTGCCCTGAATTTAGAAGAAAATTATCGTATCTTTTTTAACAAATAACTAAATTTGATTTTTTTGAGAAAGAGATCATTGAACATGTAAGAGTCAGCCAATTCTAGGTTCTTTCTTCATACATACTCCCTCTTGGTTAGTAATCAAATGGACCCGTAATTATTTTTATCTTTTCAGGGCCTTCTCTGCATATAAATTGGGAGATCATCTAACTGGCTGCTGGGAATGGCAAATGGTATAGAGGAGGCAGAGGACTGCATGGATCTCAGAGATATGTCACAGAGGCCTTTTATTATAACAATATTTTTAAATAATGGATCATGTTATAGTTCTGTGGGCCCCTCTGCTACCGCAAAAACAAGGATTGCCTTTTGTGAACAGAATCCAATAAAAATCAGCAGTAGACTTCCAGTACATGAAATATACTCTACTACATTTGTCCATGTTTTTCAATTCAATTTTTATGAGCCTCTGTGGCTTAGGCAACTATGGCTAAAGAAACACAGAGTTCTGGGTGTTTTAACAGCAGGCTGATATATGCTCATAGAATTACAGGAATGGAATGGACCTAGGGAATCAACTTGCCCAATCCCCTCATTTCATAGGAAATAGTAGAGCATTACTTCCCAACCATGTGCATGTCATGACAACATAGAGAAAGAACACATGTTTATGGCACAATCTGTAAAGGCTGGTCATGACAATCTGGGGGAAACTGGCTTCCCTCTGCCCTGCTTGGCCACCGATATCTTATGATCAATACCTCGGCACACTTATAATCCATTCACTGAACTTCAATGTTGCCAAGGACACATCAAGGAGGAGCCCTGGTCTAGAGTCCACGTATTCAAACAACAGGTTTACATGAGTAACAGCTGAATTTCTGACTCTCCATAAGGCCCTTGTATTTTCTTGTCCGAGTGATCAGGGACAGTGGTTAGAGGTAAGCTGATCCCTCTGGATTTATGGGATGCAAATGGCGGTTGCTTAAGAGATTTTCAGTTGTCCTGTGCAAACTACTTAATATCTCCACTTTTTACATCCTTCCAAGATCTCTAGCTTTTGAAAACAGCAAATTTAAATTATTGCTTTATCCCGCCCTCCCCTCCCCATCCGCTAACTTTCATGCTAATCAAACAGAATTCTGATGTTTAGAATATAATAATTATTACTGTGAACAAGTGCTACAAATTTTACACACACACACACACACACACACACACACACACACACGGGCACTCACAAAACTCTATCCTGAAATAATTAAAGTCCTATCATGTTGGAAGCCTCTTATTAATTTTTTAAAAAATTTAGTTCACTGCACCATTTTCTTTAACACTCAGCCAAAGTGCTTGCTGAGTCCGTGGGTGGTCAGATCTCAGTATCTGCAGCCTTCCTTAGCTGGTCTCAGAAAACTCAAAAGGCATCTAAACTATTTATGAAGTTTGTGCTTTGTCAGATTAAAGCCTGTATGAACCATATTTCATTTTTATATGGGTACTCGTGGCAGTGCCTAAATCAGATACACCAAGGCCACTGGGCACTGGTATTATTAACAGTCTATTCATTAGCTTTCCTTCTCCATCATAACTGTTTGCACCCCGAGTTCTCTTCTGAGCTATGAAGCAGAGGGAAATAAAATATTCCTGCTTATGAAATGTTTTTTTGAAAGCTGCACCCATGATAAAGTGACAATATCCTCTCTTTTTATTGAAAATTATTACTTTAGTAAATTTCAGTTTGAACACAAATGACTGTAGAATGATTTTTTTTAAATAGTAGGAAAACTTGCTTTTTTAGAGTTTTCGCCATGCAGACAAAGCCTTGACTATTTATCCACTTCATCTGACTACTTTTTAATCTGTTTTTATGAGGGCACTAATGACCCTCACAGATTGTGACCCTCCAGTGAAATAATAGAGCGTTGGCAGCGGCTGGATTCCAGTTGAAGAGTTCTGAAACTCACTGTAAATCTTCCTGTTTTGTTGTTCTTCAAACTAGGCTGTGCCATCTGCCTCATGAATTGAATTTCTGTTGCAGTGTTTCACGGGATCTAAAATATGGTTATTGGCATCCATAAACTGGGGTTCCTGGAGTGTATTAATTAAGTCCAAAATATTGCACCAATGTGCACAGTGAAATACAGCACAAATGTCATGGCGTGACCATTGTTACAACCCTCTCTGCCTTCCATGATGGCCGTTCTCTCACAACCCGGAGACAATTTGGTTGTAGCCGCCAATGAAGTTAAACCTGAAGACTCAAATTCAGGTGGAGGAGATAAATTGAAAAAGATCTTATTGCTCCCAAACATGCTCTTGGAAATAATGGCATCTTGACATTTTATCAGTCACTCAAGCGGTCATTCTCAGCAATCTCAGCCGGAGCTTGAAGGATAGAGCCGTAAAGAAAGGACTGTCAGGCATAAACATTCCTCAAAACCATGAAAACCACAAATGAGAGCTTAAGTAATGGAGGACGCAATACCCTTGATATTTCAACAATTACCTGCAACAACAGGCTTTGTTCAGAATTGTAGTCATTTTTTTTCAAAAGCCTTGTTTGTCAGGCCACGAATGGGGAAATAGGAAAGAGAAAGGAGAAGGGAAAGGAGGGGGAAGGTGGGTGATGCCTTTAAGTTAAAAAGTGAACTTGGGTTGGCTGCATATTTAAGCCATAAAAATTTTTCAACAGCAACAATATAAAAAAAATTTTAAAAAAACCACCTAGAGATGGATCTTAGGACACTGATAGTATTAAGCTTGTAGGGAAGCTTTGAGATCATTAGAAACGCATTTACACTGCTTAGCTGTTTCCTGTGTGGTCATTCCTGATGTCAAATTACAAAGGAGAAAAATAGCAGGGGTTGCATTGCAGGGAAGAGAAGGTAATAATGGATAAGAGTGTACGTGTAGGAAGGCGAAATGAATTTAACTTCATTACACCTCAGGAACAGAGTGCTGTGTAGTGGAAGGAGGAAGACTAATTTTAAATGGAGTTGGTGCTATTATCTTGGCAATTGGGATCCAAGAAAACTAAATGAAATTGAGTAGACACCACAATCGAGTCACCAAAACTCAGGAGACAGCAAATGCGGAAAGGTTAAAATGCCCTAGAAATTGCATTGGTGGAGTTTCTCAACACAAGAGATTAATGGTTCCTCAAAGCAATGGATAAATATTAGCTGAAGACCATTAGCCGAGGAAAACACATCAGTACATCACAGTTCTTGGGGCTTATCAGATCAATTTTAAATAGGTTTATCTTAGACTTTTCTAACATTTAATGAGGAACAAATTGTGTGGTTTGTTGTTGTGTTTTTTTTTTCTGTTTCCTCTACCCATGTTGATTTTTTGATATTACCTAGGAGAGAACAATTAAAATAAATGGGTCTGTGACAAAATGTTAATACGCTTGTCTCTGAAGCAATTGGAAGGGATCACTTATGATTGTTTCCTCCTGTTACGCAGTTTGTCATACGTATTTAGACTGAATAGTGGACTTTTAGATGAGAGGAGAATTTGAATGGCCCCTTGGATCTTTCTGCAGCCTTCACACAGCACCAACCCAAAGTGTCTGTTTGACATGAATCTGCCTTCTTTTTTATAGTTCTCACTCATGTCAATCAGAATAAAGCTGTAAGTTAGTTCTTTTCATACTTAACAACAAGTGAAAACAATACAAAATACATATTATTTACCTATTTGGTGCCAGTCACTCTGCAAATGTGGTGGGGAATTCATAAAACAAAGCTCAGGTCCTTATTCTCAAGAAGCTTAGTACCTATTTCATCTACTTCACTAATATGATATATGCTCATTTCTTCTGGCTTTAAGAAAAATGGGTAGTGCCAAGACCGGTTTGGCTCAGTGGATAGAGTGTCGGCTTGCGGACTGAAAGGTCCCAGGTTCGATTCCGGTCGGGGACATGTACCTTGCTTGTAGGCACATCTCCACTGTGGGGCGTGCAGGATGCGGCTGATCGATGTCTCTCATCGATGTTTCTGACTTCCTATCTCTCTCCCTTCCTCTCTGTTAAAAAATCAATAAAATATATAAGAAAAAAGAAAAATGGGTAGAAAGTATAATTATTGTCTGCATTAGCCTCTTGATCGGATGCAAGGATATCAAAATGCAAAGCTTCATGATTGGGCATTAACAAACCTCTGGGAGGAAACCAGAGATCAACCACAGCTATATGACCTGGGTCAGCCCTTGGACTCTTATCTCAGCCTCAACTTATTGTAAGGTTCCCTCACACACTAGGTAGCCCGCTGGACCATTATTGAAATCACAGAGCTTGAGAAGTAAGTTTGCCTCTTAAAACTTACTTTATTTTTTTAAACTTTCTTCCTCTATGCTTATTCCCTGTAGGTCAGCTAAGGATTTGCAATGCCTATATGAATCTTTCAATAAGCGGCAAATAAAGCAATACAAATATTCAACCAAATGCTCCAATTTTGAAAATTACAAGTGACATTTCTGCTTCCTCCAATGAACCATGCATTTTATCTTTATTAAAAGAATCGCTTATTTTATTCTATGTCAGTAACTCATAATAAGGCATCAGTAGAGCAGCGCTTACATGCTACCGCGTGACTGACCTGTAAAGCAACTTTTCATGACCCCAATATTTCCTGTTGTGAAGAGTACAGAGTGAAGCAGCCAGGTCCTACCCGTGTAGAAGCTTTCAATGTCACAACAAACAAAATAGCGCAGAAGGCCATGTACACTTTTCACAAATTGAAGACTGTCCATAGATTTAAGTCTCAGTACATTTGTGGTCTGAAAATACAGGTCATAAATAAAGGAAGCTTTGAGAATATTATTTCATGAGAGAACAAAAAACAAGTCCCCCTGAGTGATCAGAAAGGAAAAAAAAAATGTGCCCCTTCTAGTATCAAATGAATGGAATATTCTGAATTTTAGCAATAGTGACATTGTTGTTCACCATGGAGGCTTTCTATAGGGGAACCTTACTGGGGTAGGAGCATACTGAGATAAAAAATTCTCCCCTGAACCTCCCTTCCACCTTTGTTTCCCTCTCAATGTGCATGCACTCACAGGTACACACACACAAATCTATATATATAAAAGGCTAATATGCTAAGTGTCTGACCCTCTGACTGATCACTATAACACACACTGACAACCAGGGGGCAGACACTCAATGCAGGAGCTGCCATGACACACACTGGCCATTTACAGAGAAATGGCACCACAGACTCGGCACCCACAAAGCAACACTCCCTCAAGTGGTACACAGGCCCCACCACCATCTGGAGTGACACCCCATCAAATCGCAAGCAATGCTACCAAGATTCCATGGTGCAAAATGCAGCACACAGCCCATCCCAGCCCAGAAACGGTCACTGTGAACACCGGGTAATGATGTCAATAGCAACACCCAGTTTTCTCTCCCTAGCAACTACCCTCCTTGAAGTTTCTTCAGCCCTGGAACACAACTTGCTTTAAAGCCAGGTACAAATATTTTATACTGTAACCAAATATGTGTGAAGCATTTTCTTGTGCTTCATCTCATTTGATCCTCACAGAAGTCCTGAAGTAGCTAGATAGGAGACTAAGTAGAATCCTATTTTCTTTTCATTAGCCAGAAAATGGAGATTTAGAAAGTTTAGAAACTTAACCTGACTGAAAAGAAGTAAGAAATGGTGGACCTTGAAAATGACTTTAGGTTTTTCCACTGCACAGAATATAGTCCAACACTGCTGTAGTTAAATATTTTACCCTTTGTTCTCATTGCCTGATCTACAATAATAGTCTGCTTCATGTTGATATTTACTGCCGTGTTGCTGACAATTCCCTGAAAGAGAAGTTGTGGTGCTTCACTGAATTGAAAAAAAAAAATGTAGCTAAATCAGAGAGGTCTAATTAAGCAAGTTTATCCATATATATATATATATATATATATATATATATATATATATATAAAGTTAATCATTGGTGCCAATTGTACATGTGTGTTTTGATCTGTCATTGTTGCTCATGAATTTGGTTGATACTTCTATTATAGAAAAAGGGCAGAGGAGAAACCAAGATGGCGGCATAGATGAATACCTAAATTGCTGCCTTGCACAATGATTTCAAAACTACTGCTAAAAGACAGAATGAACATCATCCAGAACCATGAGAAAGCTGGCTGAGTGGAAATTCTACAACTAGACAGAAAGAGAGGGGCTAATGGAAACTCAGAGGAGCTTAAAAAAGCTGAGTTACAGAGAAATGTGCATAGAGAGGACAGGCGGCAGAGTGCCTGGCTGGCTTCCTCTAGAGGGAGGGAGACAGAAACTCCCAACTGCACTGAACACCAGTTCCATGTGAGGCTCATATGGGGGGGTGGGGAGTCTTGACTGTCTTGAAAAGGGAGGAATGCACAGAAACTTATGTGAGGTATGAAAGGCAGAGGTCTGGAGGTGAACACAAGTGCATACAGAGTGGACTGACTGCTGATTATGTCACTGGTTTTCTCTAGCGGGAGGAAGACAGAACCTCTCTACTGTGGTAAAATCCAGTTCCAACTGCAGTGAACCCCAGTTTCAGGTGAGACCCCGGGGACCCAGACTCATATGGGTCCCTGGAGCATATGGAAACTCAGGGGAGCTGGAAAAGCAGAGGTCTGGAGGCGCACAAGCATGAGTGTGCACAGAAAGGGCTGCAATGATTACCAAGGGACACAGAGACCCAGGGGCAGCATAGGGCAGGGCTGATGGGAAACCAAAGCTGTCTGGAAAGCTCTGAGACTCTGCACCATCCAAGCTGAACACAGAGGCTTTTGCAATTTTGCAAGTCTTATATCATAAGACTGACTCCAGCACAGAAGTTCTCCCAGCGTAAACACAGCTGATCCTCATTACCAATTGGCTTGAGGTCAATTCCCCCCAGGGACAGCAACAACAATCAAGACTTAACTACAACAAGGCTGTACACACAGTCCACAAAGGGATGCACCAAGAGAGCGTGCAGGAGGGAGCTGATAGATGTTTCTCTCTCATCGATGTTTCTAACTATCCCTCTCCCATCCTGTTTGTAAAAAATCAATAAAAAATACATTTAAAAAAGGAAGTAATAATAACTACTTGTTTTTTTTTTTTTTTTTTTACTATCTAATCTACTCTCTAGTTAACTCAATTGATACTCCTCTGGGTAGAGAAGGGAAAGATTTCAGGATCTAGATAATTTGATTCTGAAGTTTCCCAGAGTTGGGGACTGTGGCTAGGAATTCTGGCCTAAATAATGAAAAGACCCAACCTAAGCAAAAACAGTATAGGAAAGCAGAAATCTGAAGATACAGACTGAGAGACCAGAGAGTCATCGGAACCAAAGTGCACTAAAAACAAATTTTAAAGTCAGGCCATATAGGCGAGATAAAGTGATAAAGAGATAAATAAGAAAATGCAAGTGATTATCAGGATAGAAGGGAGAAGTAGACCTTATGGGCTGCATTTTTAGAATACTTAATGTTTTTCCATAGGTTTTAAAAATTATTGTTATTACTAGAGGCCTACTTCACGAAATTCCTCCATGGGTACGGTCCCTAGGCCTGGCTGGTGATCAGGGCTGATCAGGGCCTTCAGGCTGCTGCCCAGAGCCTTCCTTTGTTCCATGCCACCCCCTGGTGGTCAGCTCATGTCATAGTGAGCAATCAAACTCCTACTCTCCTGGTTGAACTCCCAAAGGAACAATTTGCATATTAGGCTTTTATATATATACTAGTGACCCGGTGCATGAAATTCATGCATATTAAAAGGGGATTAATTAGAGGAAATAACTTAATGTCTCTGTCTTCCAATTCCACATCTTCTTTCACTGGAATATCTTCATGGGCAATAACATACATGCAGCTGCCTTCTATAACAATGTCTCTTATGTCCTGGAAGACCAGCCTAAGGTTGTTTATAAAGAAATGCCACTCTTTTCAGAAATACATCCATGGCGCTTTGCTTGGGTTTATTTCTTTTTTTATAATAGATTTGTTTATAAACATGTAATGCACCATGAGCATCCATCTCCGTTAATGAAAACCTTTCATTGTTGAGGTCCACATTTTCAAACTTTTTAAAGAACTTGGTGAGGTCTTCAAACACTTCAACATCCTTCCCTGTGAATTCTCATGGAGGTTCTTCTTTTTCTCCTGCTACAGTTTCCTTTTCTCTTGTTTCTTCAGCTCTGCATTCCTGTTCCAGTTCCAACAATTCCTCATTCACCAATCCCTCAGGGACAACCTCTAAGAGCCTCTCAATGTCATCCTCATCCACACCCAGGTTACAGTCATTTCCTTCTTGATTTCTGCAACTTCTTTAGCCATGGAAAATCCTTTGAGGTCGTGGAAGAACCTCTTGGGTGTCTTATTCCAGATGCCATTTGTACACATCTTGCTGACATCACCCCCCCACCCCAAGCAAAGTTCTTGATGCAATCATAGATGCCATTCTTCCATAATTCCAGGGGTGTCTTCTCAGTGTCTTGGTTGTAGTAATATCTTGAGCAAAAATCCTCCTCAAGTAATAGGCCTTCAATGCTTCTATCACTCCTGATTCATTGGTTGGATCACAGAGGTGGAGGTTTAAGGAGGAAACACCACTTTTTTATTGGGATGAAGATCACCAACAAAGGATGATAATAGGAGCATTATTAACAAGATGCAGCCCTGGCTGCTGTGGTCCAGTTGGTTGAGTGTCATGCCATACACCAGGAGGATGCCACTTTGATTCCCGGTCAGGGCACATGCCCAGGTGGCAGGCTCAATCCCCAGTAGGGGGCATGCAGGAGGCAGCCAATCTATGTTTCTTTCTCATCAGTGTTTCTACCTCTATCTCCCTTCCTCTCTCTAAAATCAATAAAAACAACAACAAAAAAAACACCAATAAGCAAAATTTTGAAAGGTGTGTTATTCTCCAAACAGTACTTTTTTTTTTTTTTTTGGTATAGCAATTCAGGAGGGCATCTTAGAAGAGGAGCTGTGTCATTTTTATTGCTCCTGTAGTATACAGCGCTGTGTGCTTATTGATATGCTTGAAGGCCCTAGGGTTCTCGCTATGGCAGATGACAAAGGGTTTTAATTTGTAGCCTGCAACATTGCCCTCAAGCAAGACTGTTATCCTGTCCTTAAAAGCCTTGAAACTTGGCATTGATTTGGCCTCCATATGGATGAAAGTTCTTTCAGGCATCCATTTCCAGAAGAGGGAATATTCATCCATACTGAATATTTGCCCTGGCAAGTAATTTTCCTCCGCGATCAGCTTATCCAGAGTTCACAGAAATGCTTCAGCTGCCTTCACAACAGCCCTCGCAGTCTCACCACTCACCTTCACATTATGTATTGAATAATGACTCCAGTCATTTAAACCACACAGAGCTAGCAATAAATTTAGCATCCTAGTTTAGTCTAGCCTTTTCTTTCAACATCACCAACAAACTTTGCTTTGGCTGTGATTGCAATGATGCTAAGAGGGATACGCTTTTGTGTCTGCTCTTCAATCCAAGACATTAGAATTTTCTGCATGTCATGAATTGTTGTTAGTAGCAATGTCTTCAAGGAAGCAGATTATTTTTTAAAAATATATTTTTATTGATGTCAGAGAAGAAGAGAGAGAGATAGAAACATCAATGATGAGAGAGAATCATTGATCATCTGCCTCTTGCATACCCCCTACTGGGGATTGAGCCTGCAAACCAGGCATGTGTCCTTGACTAGAATTGAACTCAGAGCCCTTCAGTCTGCAGGCTCTATCCACTGAGCCAAACCAGCGAGGGCAGAAGCAGATTCTTTAACAGCTTCTGTCAATTTGTTCTTCTTAAACATCACAGCTACAGTGGAATGGAATATGCCTTACTGGTGAACAATAACCAGCACAGACTTTCCATAATCCTTAATCAATTTTAATTTTGTTTCTAGGTCAATCACTCAACACAGCCTCTTCCTGGCAACATTAGTGGCAGATTTTGTACACTTAGGGACGGTGCTGAACAAAACAACATGAGATTAAATCAAGCACAATAAAAAATGATGCAATCAAGAGACACTATAAACTCAGGATGTGTGAGGCTGCTGCAGGCGTAACACAACATACTGTTTTACACAAAAAACTTTTTTATATAAGTAGAAAGAGTACAGTGTAAAATAATAATTGAAAAGCATAGTATACTAAATGTATAAGCCAGTAGTGTAGTCATCTATTATCATTATCAAGTAATATGTGCTATACATAATTGTATGTGTGATACTTTCATATGACTGGCAGCACATTTGGTTTGTTTACACCAAAAATATATAAGTAATGTGTCTTACTATAACATTATAGCTATGACATCACTACACAATAGTAATTTTTCAACTCCATTGTAATGCTGGTCTGTCATTGACTGAACATCATCACAGGGCACATGGCTCTACTGAAGAAATAAATTCATGTATGGCACAGTCATCTGATAATCCTCTCCCCTCCGTTTCCCCAAACTTCCATTCTAATCAGCTCTCTCTTTTTCTAATAAATAACCAGATCCTAATTTTTTTTATTTTTCTTAATTTTTGCTGGAGGAATGGATACTTGGGAAACAAGTGGTTGTTTCTCCAAGTTTTCTAACATGTTATATCCTCATTAACTCTTGTTTACCTCAACTTTAACTAAATCATATCATAAGTGTGATACATTGTAATGGTGCTTGTGATGCATCTCATTCTGATTCTATCATTTTATTTTTGTATTTTGATCTAACATTTTAGGGCCAATCAATTTCAAACTGCTCAAAAGTAAATGGCTTCCCTTTATCTTTTTTTTCTTTCAAAAAATTCTGTTTGTGATCAACCAAAGGAATTGTATGCATGCATATAAGCCTAACCAATGGACATAGACACCAGGGGGTGAGGGCATGAGTGGGAGTTTGAGGGGTAATGGGGAGATAAGGACACATATGTAATACCTTAATCAATTAAAAAAACACACACCTGTTTGTGGCATTGCTTTATACAGGTGCTTCACAAGCTTTAATCAGTACAGGAATCACCAGAATCCTTTGTAAATGCAGATTCCAATTCACTATGAAATAAGTACTATAATTCCTACTTTAGAGATGGGAAAACTGAGGCTTGGAGAGGGTGAGCAACTTCCTTAAGGTCACATAAACTAGTTAATCCATGGCAGAGGCAAGAACAAACTAAAAGCATTCTAACTTAGAGCCTAAACTCTTCACACTCACTGTCCTGTCTCTTACATTATACTAGAGGCTCAATGCATGAAATTCATACATGGGGGGGTAGAGAGTTGTCCCTCAGCTTAGCCTGCACCCTCTCCAATATGGGACCCTTTGAGGGATATTCACCTCTCCATTTAGGCCCGATCCCACCACAACCCAGGACTGCTGGGTCCCAACTGCTCACCTGCTTGCACTCCTCATTGCCCCTAACCACTTCTGCCTGCCAGCCTGATCACCCCCTAACTACTCCCCTACCACCTGATTGATGCCTGCTCCCCTGCTAGCCTGTTTGCCCTTAACTGCCCTCCCCTGCAGGCCTTGCCCCCCCCCCCCCGCAACTGCTCTCCCCTGCAGGCCTGGTTACCCCCAACTTCCCTCCTCTGCTGGCCTGGTCATCCCTAACTGCCCTCTCCTGCAGGCTTGATTGCCCCCAACTGCCCCCCTCCCTTTCAGGCCTGGTACCTCCCACCTGCCCTCTCCTGCTGGCCTGATCACCCACGACTGCCCTCCCTTGAAGGCCATCTTGTGTCCACATGGAGGTGGGATCTTTTACCACATGGGGGCAGCCATCTTGTGTGTTGGAGTGATGATCAATCTGCATATTACTCTTTTGTTAGATAGGATAGAGGCCTGGTGCATGGGAGAGGGCCAGCTGGTTTGCCCTGAAGGGTGTCCCAGATCAAGGTGGGGGTTTCCTTGGGGCATGGGGCAGCTTAGATAAAGGGCCTGTGGTGGTTTGCAGGCTGGCCACACCTCCCAGTGACCCAAGTGGAGGCCCTGGTATCTGGGATTTATTTATCTTCTACAATTGAAACTTTGTAGCCTTAAGAGGAAGCCAAGGCAGGCCAAGACTGCAAAAAGCTTGGCTTTCTCCATTACCAGGGGCAACCCTAGCCTCCTCTTCTATAATTTAAACTTTGTAGCATTGAGTGGAGACCTGGGCTGGCCAGGGTGTGCAGAAAGCTTGACTTCCAGCATCACCCGGGCAACCCAAGCCTCCCTCCTGCTCTCTCCATAGCCACAGCCATATTGACTGGGGCTAATTTGCATACTCACTTCTGATTGGCTGATGGCCATGGCTGGTAGGCATGGCTGGTGGTGTAGTGGATGTATGGTCAATTTGCATTTTACTCTTTTATTAGATAGGATTCACATACCAAAAACATAACCATACTTAGTTCTAAGGCAACAGATTAATGTCTTGTTAATTTAATGTTCTTAAAGCCGGAAATCTTTTAGAGTTTCCTCCCAATTGCTGAGAAAGGGTAAGACACAGGCAATTTAGAAAACTTCATCCTACTTTGCCTCGGAGAATATCTACTAGTTAAACTGCCAGAATTTGAGGGAGCTCCCTACCACCCTCTAGCCATTAGCCATCATACACTGATTCTATTCTTGTTTTCTCTACTTCTTGTACTTGTCACCTGGAGGTGTCACTGGCTCTGAAATATTTCTCTTGGCTCCATGCTAAGCAGCTGAAGGCCAGCTCTGCCCACTTCTCAGACCACACCCCCAACACTATCCAATCAGTTCTACCCTCCTCCTACCAATCAACTTCCAAAGGGAAGTTTGTATATTGAGCCACTTATGAGCCACAAAAATAAATTCAGCCTTATGAATTTTTGCTTGGGAAAGGCTTTAACAAATCAGGAAGCATTTTGCTTAAATGACACCATATTCTATTTGTGCCCTTAATGGAGAAACTAAAATTGTCAAATCAGTGGAATATGTTGGCTCCTTTTGCACACAAATAATTTATTTTAAGACCTTTTTATGCCTTCTGGGTTCTCTTTTTCTGGGTCACAAATGGTAAAGCGCACAAAATTTTATTCATTTCTATCATGGTCCTGGGGATGTTAAAAATCACATTTTGCTTTTAATGCTTCTCTATCAATATAGGTAGTAACCTCTTACCCAGCCTCCCGTCTCTAACTGCTATTCCTGCCAATCTGTCTTCACTGTGGAAACAATTCGCTTGTGTGAGCTCTCATTCATTAAGTACAGACTACAGCTACGTGCTCTGCAGAATATCTATAGCATTAGCACTTTGTGAGATTCACTCTGGTTTCATAAATTGATGACAATAATAATGTCTTACATGTTGTAGTTCATAGTTTTCAAAGGGCTTTCTGTGTTCATGATCTCATTTAATCTAAAACAACCTTGAGAAAGAAGTAGAATAAGTATTATTCTGCCTATTTTATACTTTTTTAAAAAATGAGATCAGAGAGGTTAAATAACATGTTCTGAGTTAGATATGTTTAGTCAGGGTCAATTTGGAACTGGGACAGGTCCCCAGAATCATTGTATACTTTAAAAGTATTTACTCCAGAAAAATACAAACAAACAAGTACTATTTCCATCCATCCTCAATGTATAAATGTTATCATTTTGTCACGGGAGGAAAGAGGAAAGATGGGAGGGAAGGAGTAGTGTTTCTGATTGGTTGGTTCAGAAGAGAATTTAATTTCACTCTTGAAGGATGGTTGAAATGTTAATGGCCAATAAGAAAAGGAATTGGCATAAGTAACAGTGTGGGTATATGACCATCTATGAATGTGCAAGTTGAATGTATGAGGCGTTGGGCAAAAAATATTTGAGTAGAGCAGAAGCTTCAAGTAAGAGAGTGAGTAGGAAGTAAGTTGAGATCATATGGTAGAAAGTTTTGAGACAAGCCAAAAAATTTTAGGATGTTCATATTTGCATGTTAAATATTAACATGTAGATGGTGCTTATTGCATTTTCAGTCAATCCATTAATCTCAATAATAACTACTAGGCTCAGTGCTGGGGAAAGTACACATGATACACAAGAGTGATCTTTGCACCTAAGCTACGACCACTATTAAACACCTTTTGTTCAACCTTTAATCTTGATCATCATAGTTGTACACAGACAGTGCAAGTTTATGGTCATTAGATTTAATGTTTGACCTTTCTTTCTTGAGAAGTATTTTCAAGAATACTAAGATGGTAATACCTCAAATAATTAAAATGCATTTCACTGGCCACTTTAATTAGCCAGAATTATTTTTATTGCAACTGAACTTAAATATTAAGAAAATGCAAAACAATGATAATACAATATATGTAGTCATGTAGTTCTTTTTCTAAAAATTGCACTGGGCTATATATATTACGGGACCCACACATTTAGCCCAACTCTAGCATCTTCTTGTTCCCTGTCTTTATCCTCGGTGAATTCAAATTGAGAAAAAGAATGGTGGAATTTAGAAAGTTAGAAATTCTTGGTAAAAATTATGTAAAATTATGTCCTCTGGGGCCTAATGTGTATATCAAGATTTCTCAACTTTGACCCTATTCACATATTAAGCCTAATAAGTCTTTGTTGGGGTGGGGTGGTTGTGGTGGGAGGGAATGTCTTTAGCATCAGAGGATGTATGGCAGCATCCATGGCCTCTACCCACTAGGTGCCACTATCAATCCCCCAGTGTGACAATCAAAAATGTCTTCAGACATTGACAAATGCTCCTAGGTGGCAAAATTTCCCCTTGTTGAGAACTACTGTGGACACACACACACACACACACACACACACACCTCCAAAGGACCTGAACAGTATGTTTGAAACAAAACTAAGAAAAGTAAATTAACTAGACGCTCTATTTCCCTAAGCTTCCCAGTTCATCAAGAATTTCTATATAATCTCATTTGCCCAGGTAAACATATCCAAACTAATAATCGCGGGAAAATATAACAAAAAATAAATCCCAGCTTTGAACCAGTTAACTAACATTGCACGGGAAGCTATAGACAATTTCCCCCAAGAAATTAAATTCCTTTGCAAAAGTACACTGAGGACTTGAACACAAATCACTCTTCTTACTTGGTATTACTTACCATTTTTTTTAGAGCTTATATAGTATACACACCAGCAGCAATTTTATACACCAACAACCTCAATAATCCAGACACAAAGCAGAGCTGTTTGAAGGGTAGTCTTCTAACAGCGAGAAAGAGACAATGAGGAGGGGAACAGTAAGGGACTCCTTTATAGTCCTCCTCTCAGGGACATAGCTTTTCTTTTCTGTCCTCACTGTCTTAATAGATTTCATCTTCCTTTGGAAGAGAAGTCGCTGTCTGTCCCGAAGACAGCCATTATCATTAAAACGCTCTGCTGGGGGCAGAGGGGCAACATTACTCAGTGTGAGACAGAACATGCAAGAAGACATGTGACACTTTGCCTTCAGGGCCAGAGTTTTGGAGAACGGAGGGGCTGAGATGGGACTCTCAGAGGTCAACTCTTCCATTCTCTTGCCTCCGGTTGAGGCTGCAATCAGAGTCATTCAAGAAGGAAAGCTCTCAACCTCCTTCATTTACATTTCTGGAATGGAGTGGTTTTTCATTTCACAGCAGCTAAAGGAGTGATGGCTGCTAGAGCAGTAAGGTTTCTTTCACAGTTATATCCTATGCTCACCCTAGCTATCCTGTTCTGAACATCACTTATAATGATCAAGAATCAGATGTCAGATACTCATCTGTGCAGCACACAGGGAATACATCACTCCTGCCCTCCCGTGTTGGGGGTGAAAAGAAACCAGATGAAGGACATGCGCACAGTGGTCAACTTTCATGGTGGTGCTTTTCATCTCCCTGTTATTTTGAGTAGTAACCTAGATATCACAATTAAGCTGCACACCACCTATAGGACTCCATAGTCAGTAATGTGATTATAGCATTTAGAGCTGGAAGGCACCTTGGGGAAAAAAAAATCTCTATAACCAAACTCACTTTACAAAAAGAGAAAGCCAGAACCAGAGAGGTGAAATGACACTCTCCAAGGTCATTCACCTCATCAATGACCATGGAACCAGAGGACCTGTCTCATGACTCAGTGGAGAGCTCTGCCCAGGACAGGAGCAGTGACAGAAAAGCCAGCTCAAGCTGGCACCAGAAACAAGAAGGAGTTCCTGCAATCAAACCAACCAGAGGAAATGAGCATTTGTGTTTTGAGGCTTCCCAGCAGGCATTGCAGTTCCTAGGAGCCCTCCCATTTCTCGTTTCCTGTTTTCAGGCACTCCGTTTGGGTGCACTTGGCCTTAACCGCCAGCTCCATGCATCCTCCTTGCAAATTCAGTTGCAAACCCTTCAAGCTAAATAAATTTATTTATCAGCTTGCTTTTCTTCTAGTGAACAGAAGAAATGCTAACAGCAGGAAGGCAAGCAACTTGAAGGTAGGTTGGAACTAGGAACCCCGAAAATACAGCTTTCTTTTGTGTGGCGCTTACCGGAAGCGTAGTTTCTATTCTCACCTCTCCAAGAACTCAAGGCTTGGGAAGGGGCTCAAGGCTTCCCATCAAATGTCACAGGCAACAGCTGCAGAATATACCCAATTTAGTAATTCTAAGTCCCCCTGATCCAACCAAAAATTAACAAGAAATATCTCAGAGAACTCTACTGAATAAGAGAACACAGTGCTTCCATTCCAAGCCACGTGGTGTAAACTCTCTAAGCTAGAACGAAATTCTACATGTGATGAACATCAATGCCTCTGTTTATTACCTATGAGTTTAGACTCTTCTTGTTATTACTGGAAGAAAGAACAAGTCTCCTTCTATAACTTTATTTTTAAAAATATTACCCATGTAATAAGTTATATTTTATAATGTTTAATCATAAATATCACATTTGACCAGCCTTTTTCTGTTTTTCAAAACTTCATGTGAGCCACACAAGACATAATTTCTCCCCATTTTGTAGATGAGGACAATTGAGTCACAGGTTCTCAATGATTACCCAGGATTGCACAATAAAATAATGATAGAAACAGGATTCATGACAGAGAATTAATACATGTGTATTTTATATGATGCAAAGAGTAGGTCCTTTGTTTATTGCCTCGAAATGGCTCCAAATATATCATTCTCCTTCTCTGTCTTAAAACCTTTCCATGTTTATCTAATCTCCATAAATTAAGACATAGGCAAACCCCAAACCAAACTGAAAGGAAATGCTTTTGAAGGAACTTGACATGAGGACTTCTCTCAGGTTCATTCAGATTTCATGAGATTCTGGTTCGGTGCTCCTGTTTCTAATGGACGGTTTGCTATGCAGCACGCACACATGGGTGTGTGTGTGTGTGTGTGTGTGTGTATGTGTGTATGCAGCACATATCAATGTAAAAATAACAGATCGATCAACATGTGATCGATGAACATAAAGTTAAAATCACAATTATTTTTAATGTGGCATTGCTGACTGGAATTACTCATTTACATAGTCACTACATTACCTAAAGTTCAAAGTGACCTCTGGGCTATGAGATGTAAACTTAGATTCTTACACCTCCTTCTACTAAAATAAACAGATGAGCATTTTGGACAATGACAATGATCTTATGTCTGAAACTAGAGATGCTTCTTAAGTGCCCACACCCTGGGAAGCAGCACTAAGTCAAGCAGAGGTGTTTTACTCTGTCACCTAAATATTCATGCACCTAGATCTACTTTTTCCATTTGTTCCCATCATCCAAGATGAGAAATGTGGCCACTCTATTTCAGTTTCAGGAGGTTTAGTGAGAGGTTTTGAAGGAATTACTTTCCAATTCATGCTGGAAAGATTGAGCAAGCAGCAGAGGTGAGCAGCCGCTCATGTCTCCTGGAACTTGGAAGCAGAAAGCTGCCTCAGACATGATCATGGGAGAAGGAAGAGATGGGAGGAGAGCAGGGGTTAGGAGAAGCCATAAACCTCCTCGCCATCTATCAGTACTTCAAACAGGGCAGGCCCATATCTGTTTCATATATTAGAATTTTGCTTACGGATTAATTTGTTAAATTCTGGTTCCACAAACACCTTCTAAAAGGCTGGGAAATCTTGAGGGCCATTCAGGCAAAAGGACTTGACTCATATCAACTAGTTGCTGTGAAGCTCTTACCCCAACCCAAGGTGTCTTATTCATATGCTCTCTTCACCATCCACATCCTCCTGACTTCCCACATCTCATCTCCTTTAATCCTTACAGCAACTAGGCAACGTGGGTATCATTAGCCTTATTTTATGGATGTGAAAACGAAAGCCCAGAATATCATAGCACCTTGGCTAAGGTTACAATGCCTATGTCTCCTGACTATGAACTCCCATGTTGTTGGTTTTATATGCATCATACTTCAGTACCAGAGAAAGCGTGTGTTTTTAAAACACGGGAGTCATGCTATCGCCCTTTACTACCTCAATTGTTTTCTTTCTTCTATTGTCGACACTATTACAGATGTCACCGTTTCCTCTCCCCTCTCCCCCGCTCTGTCCAGACCCTGTGCCCCTTCTGTCTGGCCATCGCCAGACTGTTGTCTGTTAAATTGTCTTCTTTAAACACCACCTTGCCTCTTCTGAAATGTTCTTTGTCCTTCAGCTTTGAGTCCGTTCCTTGTCTATTAAGCTGTATGTGTGGTGCCCTTCGAAGATGACCTCTGCCTGGCATCCAACGCCATCCAACAGGCCATTTGTCACACCTCATCTCTTCTCTTTTATGGGAGGGACAAAAGGCTGTCTTTGAGTCCCCTTTGGAGGTGTTTTCATGCTAATCCAAGAACGACTGTGGTGCTTGTTTTCTGGCTGGTGCAGTGTGAAGCCATTCAGAGGGCCGCATGGACCTTGTCTAGTCACATTCCAGGCCATTCTTGGAACATTTTGGGGAAATGCATCATCGCTCTGCTGGTGGGAGACAAGTCTGTTTTTCTGCCTGAGGCTGGCAGCCAATGTGTCTATGTCCTTGATTGCCCATGAAAACATCTCCTGCCATCTCTGCCAGGCAGCCCACGACAACACACAGGGAGGGGGAGAGCAAAGTGAACAGTTCACCCTCCCTCCCGCCCCCCAAAACAGAACACAAGACCGGGAAGAAAACAACCATCTCCTAAATGTTTCTCTCTCTGGAAAACAAGGAAAGAAAGTGAGCTGAGCATTTTAGTCAAGGACATACAAGCTTTTCCCAAACAACCTGTCATTATGGAGTAACAGAAATAGATCCAGAATGGGTATCAGGAGATATGAATACCAATTCTGATTTGCCACTAACTTTGCTGTGTGGTTTTGGGCTCATTCTCTTATTTTGTTTTGTATTATTCCTCATAAAACGGAACCAATATTTTAAACTTCACTGAACCCTGATGAGCATTAAATGAAATTCTGTTCAGAGATGCACTTGATAAAAAAAAACAAAAGCCAGTCATTATTGCTACCATTTCTTAAAAGATCCTGGGGTAGAATGAGGTCTCCAAAGTCAGCTGAGTACCAGAAATACTTAGGAGCAATTTGAAGGTCTAAAGTAGGGACCTCATTAAAATCTTGAGGGTTAAGGGACCAAGAACATGTTTTGATTTTCATTTACCAGGCTATCTGGATACCGCATGCCTAGGACTGGTTATCCCCTGGATAATCCACTGAAGATCATCATTTCAGTGTCTAGTGATTCTCAAAGACAAATAGCTGATATAAGCTGAGATTGCTCGTAGTTTCAGCACTAAAGATTCGGGATTTTGAGTTATAAAAAGATTATTTTCAGAAGTCCCCTATTGAATGGCAAATATCCTTGATAAGGGAAGCATCCTAATCTACCACAGTTTATCAGTTGACCTTTCTCAGCTATACTAACTGATTAAGAGCATCTCTAATACTGTGAATGTTTGAAGGTAGAATTTTCTAATAATCTTTTTTTTTATTTTCAAATATGGTAACCAAACCCAGAGAGTCTACAAGTAAAGTGATCATATAATTTCAGCCAAAACACAATACTTTGGATTAAAGAGGGATTGTTGATAGTTAGGTTAGAAAAAAACCAGGACATTCAGAAATATACAGTCACCCTATTTAAAAAGACTTGTCTACATCACAAAGAAAGCTAATATTGAAAAGGAGGGACCACAGTCTGCCACATAGTCTCCAGAGTTCATCGACCCATGTCACAGCCTCTGTGTGATTCAAATGCACTTCACTTTGGGTCCAGTATATACCTTTGTCCTCTACTTCCTATCTCCATATTCTAGTTGGTCCATGTTGGGACTCTAAGGCCATCACACCTGTGACACTCAGATCATCCAGGGAGTTCACGGACACATCCAAGGTGCCTTTCCTTTGGATGAGCCAAGACACCAGTTACGCAGGATTAAGGGCAGCCCACGTAAATATCAAAGACCACACCAGGACCCCAAAGGAAGGAAGACAGATGTCCTTGAGGTTGTTAGGAGATGCTGGCAGTCCAAAAACTGTTAACTGTCCAGAAACTCTGTGTTGCCCCCTCTAAACGCGCATCCACAGTGCCATAACTCAACCCAAGCTGCCAGTCTGCCAACATCCACTGGGAAGCTGGAATGATGCCTCTCCCCCAAATCAGGTTTCTAATATTGCTCGTCTGACAAAAGTTATTTCATCCTGGCTTTATTTCCAGGAGATAACTTCTGGGTTGGTAATGAGCCTTTACTTAGACCCCTATGTGAAGTCAGCCATATTCACAGGAACCAAACACTAGGGGATTTTAGAAAAAAAAAAAAAAAAACACAATAAAACCTGGTTTCCAGTCCCCTTTTATGCTTGAAAGGAAATTTGTAAATTGTCAACTTGACTTAATTTTTCCTCTGGACTCACACCTATTTGCTGTAATAAAAATCTCCCCCCCTGGGTTGCACTCATCGGCAGCATGTGACAGGAAAAAGAGGGATTAGGATTGTATTTGTCGACTTTTCAGAGCGGATTTTCTTTCAGCAAGTCTGCTATCAATTCTGTCGACCGGAATAGCATTTTAATGTGTTACCTGCCGGTCACGTATGTCCTGTTAAGTTAACTTCTGCTTCTGCTGTATTTTCTGATGCTGCTTACCATTAATTTTTCCCCACTGTTACCAAGCTTATTATTTTTAATACAAATGTGGATTAGGCTCTTTGGATTGTGTCTCTCTGCAATACATTTGTTTCAAAAAAAAAACAAAACAAAAAACAGAGGAGGGTGTGGAGAGGGTAGGAAATTGGGCCTTCTCATACTGGAAAGATAATTTTAATGAGTTTTATTCTGTGGTTGGGGAGATATTCTTAACCTCCTTGGCCCAGTAAGATGTGATTTCTTGACACTGAGCCTATTGCAGATGCATTTTTATCAGGGCTGCGTACAGTGGACACCTAGGGGATTTCTCTAGTATTTAACAAAGGCATCTATTTGCAACACAAAGTAATGCTTTGTTTACCCTTCCACTTTGTCCCGGGTCCGGTATTATTCCAGAGGCATTGCTTCTCCCTGGCAAACTGTCAGTGGCCAAGGGTACTTTGCAGCGTGTTTGGGATCCTAATTGGCCAAAGCCTCCGCTCAGGAGTGGAGAAGAGGAAAAGGTCAGGCAAGACCCAGCGGGGGGCCACTCTCCAGTTTGCATGACACAGTGCCTTGCCCATTCTCCAAAGTTTACAAACCCTTCCTTCTCGGATTCCAGGGACACAGCCCTTTCTCCCTGCCAGACAATTAGCAGCAAAAGTAAGCTTGGCCGACTTGTCACTGGCCACTCAATGGTGCTCCTTTCCTCGAAGCTCATTTCCTTGGGAGGTGAGAGCCATTATCGTAAAAAGGGATATCGTAAATTCTGTTCCTTCTGCTACACCAAGGCTCTGAGCAGAAAAATTTGTGTTTTCTGCCCGGAAGAAGAAGAATATTTATTTAATGAATGCTGAGCAAAAGGTATTTGCATTTCATGCTTCGGGGCTTAAGCCAATCCTAGATCAGGAGGGAATTTCTTTAGCCTCTGAAATTATATGAATGGGTAAGTGTTTAGTGCAGTGGTTCTCAACCTGGGGGTCGAACGACCCTTTCACAGAGGTCGCCTAAGACCATCAGAAAACACCTATTTCCCATGGTCTTAGGAACCAACAGACCGCTCCTCAGTGTAGCAATGTAGTTTACTGTTGTCATATGAAGACTGTTACTCATGCTACACCATGATTCAAGACAAAAATTTCATTTATTTATAATTAGAAATAAATATTTCACAATATATAATTACATATTGTTTTTGTGATTAATCCCCATGCTTTAATTATGTTCAATTTGTAACAATGAAAATACATCCTGCATATCAGATATTTACATTACAGTTCATAACAGTAACAAAATTACGGTTATGAAATAGCAACGGAAATAATTTTATGGTTGGGGGTCACCACAACATGAGGAACTGTATTAAAGGGTCGAGGCATTAGGAAGGTTGAGAACCACTGATTTAGTGCTAACAACCCTCTGTCCCCATCCAGGCATCGTCCAAGGTCACCATCATAGGGGTGCCCCCAGCTCCTAAATTTGTTCACCAACCATGTTTGACACATCCCCCTCAGACCTCCCCTACAAACTTGAACCTAATGGTACTGCTTTCAGATGGCTCTGCTCCGCTGTATTCCAGTTCTATTTCTCGAGCTTCCCAGACTCTTTGAGAGAATCCTCTACAGGGTCAGAGTTGCGACTGTTGCCTCATGTGACATTGAGGACAGCAGAAAATTGTGAGGACAGAGACTGAGGTAGGAGAAATATGGCAGCCTTCAGGTTGGAAAGATTGATCCAGATTTGACCGACCTTTGCATCCTCAATAGTTGGGTAATCAAAAATCTTTATCTCATTGACAGTCAGTTTCCTCATCTATACAAAGGAATAATAAATCCTGCCTTGCAGTACTGTTGTGGAGACCAAGTGAACTCATGTGTCACATGGAGGACAGAAGTTGGATCATGTCTTTCTTATCTCAGATTGCAATCTAGTCTGGTTCTAATGATAACTTGGTAAATAACGTCTGGCAAGTCATTCAGATTCTCTTTGAGTTAATTTCAAAAGAAGGAAAAGAAGAACCTCTATCCTGCCTTCCCTGCAGGATTATAATACAGATTAAATGAAATATTAATTAAAACAAATTTTTACAACGCAAAAAAAAAGTAAGTGTTGCCAGGAAATTATTATCTTTAAATTCTAGAGATTGTATTTTTAAATATATTATCCACAGTTAAAGAGGTCCATCTGAAAATAGGATGTCTTTCAATCACATATAGATTCAGGTCATAATGCTCTAATATGTAAAAGCTGAGACAATCAGGTATCTTGAAAATGGGTTTGCTTTCAGAGCTGGCATAAAAGATCCTCAGTGGCTTGGTCTATACATAAAATAAGTTCTTGGACATTTGATTGTATCATAATGAGGCAAAAGTCTGCTATGTAAGCATGTGAGGCATACAACAGATGCTCACTGAATGTCAAATTTCAATTGTCCATGGGGTATCAATCAACCTAGGCCTTTCTCTTCACCCCAACTTCCGGTCTCAGCCCTCTCCACCATCTCCTCCCGTGCACTCTGCACCACCCCAGTTTACAGTGTCATCTAACTTGAAAAAGATAATCACCAAGCATTTCCAGCTGCACCATCAACCCTTGCTGCTAATCTTCCCTTGGCATCAGTTCCAAATCTCCTAGCTAAGGTTCTAGTTCCTGACCTTGAGTCGATGGAGGGAATTCTGCCTTGCTCTTGGCTCCTGAGCTCTTTCTCACGAAGGGGAGATTTGATCCCCAGTCTGGGGATTCTTCTTTTAAAGGTTAGTGTTCCTCTTAAAATATATTTTTACTGATTTACGAGAAGAAGAGAGAGGGAGAGAGGGAGAGAGAAACATCAGTGATGAGATAGAATCATTGATTGGCTACCTCCTGCATGCCCCATACTAGGGATCAAGCCTGCAATCCAATCATATGCCTTTCCCATGAATCGAACTGTCTGGTTCATAGGTCACTGCTCAACCATTAATCAATACCAGCTGGCTCACTTTGGGAACTCTTTACTGTTTCTATTTGACCTCCAATCTGCCCGAATATAAGACTGCTCTGGTTGCAAATAACAAAACCCAACCCGATTTTGCTTGTGAAATAAAAATTACAGGGATACACTAAGGACACAGGAGTACCTCATGGAAACCGAGGTTTGGGTTGTGCAGGGTTTCTCTCCATGCCCTGCTGCCTTCTCAGTCCCTCTGCAGAGGGCCTCCTTGTTTCTCTGTCCATGTGAGCAGTGACAGTTTCAGAGATCTAGCTACCAGAAGAGAACAGATCACTCCTTGAGGCCCAACTGCCCATTTATGGATAATGGAGACTGAATAGCCAGGCCTACATCATGTGCTCACCACTGATTAAAGTAAGAAAGCGGTGGCCACTGTGGACCAAAATTTTGGGAATAGAGAGCCAGTGTTAGCTGGATTCCCCAAAGATGTCCACTGAACTTGGCAGGGTAGTCTCCCGAATTGGTGGCCACGACTGTTCCAGTCCTCTCAGGTGCTGTTTTCCCCAAGCCCTCCACGGCCAGCGACATATCATCAGGTTGTGCCCAGTGAAAAGTCTAGAACTCATATTGGGGTTTTGCCTGTGCCTTCTGTGTTATACAGGTTTAGGTGGAACCGCTTTTGCTGTCTTTTATTTATGGTTCTCAGCATCCACTTCCAAACACAGGGCTTGGTCAGTAGGTCAAGACCATCATAACTGGTTCCTTCATCCTTCAACACAGGTTTTCTCCCAAGAGACTGTTTAATTTTCACAAAATTTTTCTGGCATAGTCTGGAATTTAGGTGTTCTGGAGGCGGGTAGGAATTTCATTTGAACTGGGATCTTGCCACCATCAAGATTAAAGAGAAGTAACTATGGACTAGTGGTGAAGATAAAGCTAAACTAAAAAGGATTTTCATCACCATAAAATTATCATAATGACCACTTTAGATAATTCTTATTATCCAGTCAACTAGGATTTTGTTTTATGTTTCATTTTGTTAATCCTCACCTGCGGATATTTTTACTTTAAATTTTAGAGGGAAAGAAGGGGGAGAGAGACATAGAGACATCTATTGGTGTGCAAGAGAGACACATGGATTGGTTGCCACCTGCACTTGCCTGACCAGGGCTAGGAGCCATGGATCGAGCCTGCAACCCAGGTACATACCCTTGACCAGATTCAAACCTGGGACTCTTCAGTCCACAGGCCAATGCTCTATCTACTGAGCCAAACTGACCAGGGCTAGGATTTTGTTTTGTATCAACAACAGTCTCTTACAAAGAAGCTGTCTATAACAATTTACTTTTTTTTTTTTTTTGCATTACAACTTTCTTTGTATGGAAATTGCCTCATAATAGGTCTGCCAGACATTGGGGTAGTTTGAACCAGGTTCTCTCTGTTGTCAGGTGATGTGAAAAGCTGGCCCACTGGTTATTTCCAGGGCAAGGGAAAACGGTGGTGGGTGGGAGGAAGCTGGAGCCAGGAAGGAAGGAGAGAAGGGCTGCATTTGGAGAGCTGCAGTAAAATACTGTAAAATGTGGCTAGGGGCATCATCCTGAGCTCCTTCTGCCCGAATCTCCTGGAAGAACTGACAACCGCCTGGCCTTTACAAAATGAAATTGACATTTGCAGGCTTAGGTTCAACAGAAACTGAAGAGGGAGGGCGGAGGATGCTGCAGGCAAAGCCGGAGCCCAGTTCCCCAGATCCGAGGCAGCGGGTCCATAACTCTGCTGTGAATGATGGGTCAATATCCAATAACTCCGAATCAAGAGCTGACGTCTCCTTGAGTCAGCAGAGCTGAAGTCCCCCCTTCAGGGGATGCGAGTGCAGCACTGACCCTTCTGACAGAGCCGGGGTTGCCAGCAGCCTTTAATCTAAGAAAACCACAGGCAAGCAAACTTGGCACATAACTTTCCCTCCATTAATTAGCACCCTTACGTTGAAAGGGGGGGAAGTAATAAAACTGGGGAGAGCAGCGAGAGCTCAACCTCAAACTCATTTGGATTCAGTGCACAAAGACCGGGGTGGGCACGAGGGGGCGGAGAACCGAGCACAGGCAGGGAGCCCCCGGCAGAGATGATGTTCAGGTCAACTGCACAGTGGCTTTCCGAGGCAGCCATCGTTTGAATTGTGTTTCATGATATTGATTAGGAATCATCGTTCGTAGTTCACCTTTTTGGGCAGGCTCTGCCTTTTTGAAAATGGAACGGAAGGCATCTTCGAACTGTGCTAAAAATGTGTGCTTTTCTTAAAAGCAGTGAGCCTGGTGGGGAAAGAAAGTTGAACATGGTTTGAAAATGTATTTTTCATAGGGCATTGTCTAATGAAGGGGTGTTAGCTAAAGAGTTTTCTTTTTTTTTTGACTGGTCATCAAAAACAAATCAATAAGTCGAAAAAAGCTCATAGAACAATAAATAGGCTTTACTACATATGTGGATATTAAAGAAGTACAAACAAATTCTTTTAGAATAAACTGAAGATCCATGCATCAGCCTCACAATAGTGACTCAATGTGGTTGAGGAAGACAAAAGCACAGAACTGCAAGCGGTGAACAATGAAGACTTTTTAGCTTACTATTCTAATTTTTTCTCTTTGAAAGGAATTAAAATCCATAAATCATGTATATAATTATTTATATTAAAAAAAGAAATCAATGTAGCCTTCTGTTGTTTTCTAAATCCCCAAAATTAAAAGGAGTTTGCATAGTTGGCTGCTGTTTCTGTCCGCCTTGCATCTGAAGGTAACATTTCAAGAACTGTCCTCAAACAAAAGATACTGGACTCCGGACTCTGAGATGCTCCCTGTGTTTTAAGTCAGCTACGGGGATGGCAGGAATGAAATGCTAGAAAAGGAACGATGATCAGTCAAACCCATGCTCAGTCAAAAAGCCCATTGACTTGAATCTGTCCTCAGGGTTCAACCTCCTTTCATTTTCATATTTTGTGTTTACCTTTATTGCACTGTTAGCACATTTTAAAACAGTGATTTAAAACTACAGTAGTGGTTCTCAACCTGTGGGTAGCAACTGTAGAGCCTAAGACCATCGGAAAACACAGATATTTATATTATGATTCATTAACAGTAGTAAAATTGCAGTTATGAAATAGCAAACGAAAATAATTTTATGGTTGGGGGTCACCACAACATGAGGAACTGGGTTAAAGGGTCACGGCATTAGAAAGGTTGAGAACCACTGGTCTAGAAGGATGTCCAATCCATTTAGCATATTACCCTTTCATTATTATAGATACGTCGGATGCTTGGATTGGTATTTTTTTCCCATTTTGCAAAGAAGGGAACTGAGACCCAAAAAGATTAAGCAACTTTTCCTAAATTTTAACAATAGTCGTAAGGACCATAATTAGAGTTTCAATCTTTCAGTTCTTAGCTGCGCACCCACTTATTCATTCAAGAAATATTTATTAAGCTCCTAGTATATGTAGACCCTTTTCTAGAATGATTTTCAATGACTCTGGTAACTGTGTCCCCCTAACTTTTTATTTTGTCCTGTAAGATAATATAGACTATATTATTAATTGCATTTTGCATGCCTAACCCTTCACCTCAACTACCCAAGCTATACTAATAATAGCCTAGGTGGTCCTCATACCCTCATTCTGTGATGTCCTCACAAGGAGGATGCATGCACAGCGGGTGTATGTGGGTGGGCAGGGCTATGTGTGTGTGCAAGGAGGTGCACAGCCAGGTCTGGGGGTCCCATGCCTATGCACACTGCGGAGGCCGGTCCCCCAGCTCCAGCTTACCTCTTTGGGGCAATCCATCAAGGAGCCCTTGGGTCCCAGGTTTCGTGCGATTTTGTGCACTGGGTCACTAGTAGATTAAAATGTCCTTGGGTAGTTCCATAGTTCCATGATATAAATTTGTGTTTGTTTGTTTGTTTTTAATGTCCTACAAGCCTTAGCACAATTCTGTATATATGTAGAGAATCAGTGTGTATTACTTACCTAATTTTCTGAAGATTATTCAATAGATATGAAAGCCTAGATCTTAAAGATGAATCCACAGAGCTCTATCTCTATTATGAGATAGAACCACACCGTATATGTACAATCTGTCCCAGATACGTGGAGATGATTTTAGAATCCAATAACAGGGCAGAAACTTCAGAGAACATCGTCTGTGACTGTTAACCTTAGCAACTGCCCTAAGCTTCCCCGTTTAATTCTCCCTTAAACAACCCGTTACATTGAGAACATAATCAGACTAGACCTTTTGGTTAGGGCCAAAAAAAGTCAAAGAGTATCTAACTGTCATCTCAACTACTTTTTATTGAGGTTTTTTACACACAGGATATTTTGGAAGAGATTATGATTAAACAAAGGAAAGCGCATGGACACCTTCCTTCTCCTCAGTGTGAATATAAACAGTTTATAGTTTATGTCCTTTGAAACTTTCTAATTCAGCATGGCAGTTCTATGCTTGAGCTCCGAGTCAGATCGTCTAAATTAAATCCTGGCTCTACCACTTTCCAGCTGTGTGACCTCAGGCAATTTGCTTAATCTAGCCAAACCTCCATTTCCTCATTTGTACAATGATAATGGGGTTCTGGGGAAGATTAAACGAGACAATTCATGTAAAGCACATAGAACAGTGTCCTGGCACAGAGTAAGCCCTCAGTAAATGTTAGTTATTCCCATCATCATCTTTACAACCACCCTCTAAGGTAGAGAGACACACATTATTTATACATTAAAGAGAAAACTGAGGCCGAGATAAATTATGCAAATTGCAAAGAGTGTCAGAGCTAGCAGAGGCCATTGACCTCAGGCCTTCCTGCTCCTCACCCAAGAGTACACTGTCCCTCTGACAGCGGGTGCGGAAAAACACAAACATGGGCAGAAGTACACATGTGCAAGACATGTGAAGAAAAACTGACAGTCCTTGCTGGCTGAGCTCTCCTCTGGCCGCCATCAACATCTGATCTGCTACTTACCAAGACATGAACATGTACTTTTTCCCAATTAAAGCTATTGTCTTTAATCTAAGCAAGTTCTCTGTATTTTCATCTCATGTAATGATATGGTGGCTTTTTGACAACATGTTGTATCTTTGGAATGAACAAAAGAATACAAACATATATTCAAGGGCTAAACTTTATTCATTGGTGTGCCCAGGGGAATTATGAAGGAGGCAAAACTTATCTCTAGTCCCACCACAGCCCCCAGGACAGTGGTTCTCAACCTTTCTAATACCGTGAGCCTTTAATACAGTTCCTCATGTTGTGGTGACCCCCAAGCATAAAATTATTTTCATTGGTACGTCATAACTATAACTTTGCTACTGTTATGAATTATAATATAAATATCTATGTTTTCCGATGGTCTTAGGTGACCTTGATAGCAGTTCTATACAGAATCACTGCTGTAGAGCCTAAGATGATCGGAAAACACAGATATTTACATTACGATTCATCAACAGTAGCAAAATTAGTTATGAAATAGCAACAAAAATAATTTTATGGTTGGGGGTCACCACCACATGAGGAACTGTATTAAAGGGTCGCGGCATTCGAAAGGTTGAGAACCACTGCCCTAGGACAAGTTCTCATAGTTTTAATATGCACCTGAATCACAAAGTGTTGGACCCATCTCATAGGTTCTGATTTAAGAGGTGAAACCCTATCATTTGCATTTCCAACAAATTCTCAGGTGCCACTACTGGTCTTGGATCTGAGATTTGAATGCTGCCCTATATTCGTGTGGCCCAACACAGAGTCTCCAGACAATCTATACCTAATCATTTTAGGCAACTGTCAAAATTCAGCTTCCTAAATCCCACATCAGACTTATGAATATGATTCTCCTTAGATGTATCCTAGGGACCTGAATTATCATAGTACTTCCAGTGAATACTGACCCCATTGAAGTTGGAGAACTACTAATTTAAATTGTAATAAATGTTTCCATGTCCTAAATCTTACTTTGTATGACCAGGACCTAATAGAGTGCTTTGCCTGTAGAAGTTGCTAAATAAATGTATTTCTTTAACCCCGCCCCTTTTTTTTTTTCTGTCTCCTATGCCTTTCCAGGTATAGCTCCCCATTCTAAATTCCTACCTTACTGCTACACCCACTCAGTCAATATTTATAATTAATTTTCTCAAAATCATATTCTTATGGTAATGTTGATTATTTCATCACATTGTTATTAAACTTTGTATAGACTCCGTATGCAATGGGAATATAATGCCTGAGGAAAATGACCAAACCCTTGCTTCTTCTGTCCACAGAACTACATTCTCAGTCAATACATTGTCCTTTTATCCTAAAAGAAAATAGTCATTTTTATTAAATTGGGAACCTATTTTACTCAGTCAATAGTTTAATTGAGCATCTACTAAATGACAGACCGTTAGGAAGATACTAGGCTCTCAATTAACATATATAAAAAAATCAGTGAGTGAATACTTAGCATATATTAATCCTCTTTCATTTTTTGTCTCCCCTATTATAACACACACACACACACACACACACTCTTCTAGGAGGCTGACAATATGCAGGGATAGACAAAAGAGGCAAAAGTCTGCTAACCAAGTGATTTCTCAAGAAAGACCAGGAGCTTATCTCAATGAATATCTATGCAAATCTCATCCCTACCTCACCCCAAAGAAAGAAGAAAGCCACTCTTTCTGCCCCCTCCAACCTGATGACAGACACTTTCATGTCCCCATAACCAATCCATGCTTTATTATATCATACTTGTTGTTTTTTCACTGTGTGGCAGGGAAATACTATAATCGGTGTTTTTATTTTGTTTTTGTTGTTTTTTTTAATATATTTTATTGATTTTTTACAGAGAGGAAGGGAGAGGGATAGAGAGTTAGAAACATCGATGAGAGACATCGATCAGCTGCCTCTTGCACGCCCCCTACTAGAGGTGTGCCCGCAACCAAGGTACATGCCCTTGATCAGAATTGAACCTGGGAACTTTCAGTCCGCAGGCCGATGCTCTATCCATTGAGCCAAACCGGTTTCGGCCTATAATCAATTTTATGGAAGACTCTCTCAGCATCAAGTAGCTATAGGCAGCATTGGCTGGCAGCACAACTTAGCCATTTACAGATGTGGATCTAGCTGTGTGGAAGGAAAAGGTAATCTAAAGAGATATTGTCAAACCTAATATCTCTTTAAATTACCTTTAAAGAGATATTAAAAAACCTAGTAGAGGCCTAATATTTCATCTTCAGTTTAGTAATTAGTAGCTTGAAAAGTATCCAATTAGAAATATATTCATAAACATTTTAATATGCTTTTATTGATTTCAGAAAGAGGAAAGGAAGAGGGAAAGAGAGATAGAAACATTGATGATAGAAAATCATGGACTGGCTGCCTCCTGAAGCCCCCTATAGGGATCAAGCCCACAACCCAGTCATGTGCCCTGACTAGGAATCACACTATGACTTCCTAGTGCATGGGATGATACTCAACCGAACCACACTCACCAGGCTTCATAAATATTTGAAAGAAAAAAAATGAAAAATTTGTTTGTTTGTTTTTTCATCCATGGAATTATTCCCCAAATGACAAAGCCAGGGAAAGCTAAAGGACAAGTAAATGCTCTTTAAATAAACATAAGTTTGTTGCTGGAAGAGGCCTTAAACATCAACAGTCCAACCCCCTCTTAGGATGAAGCTAAGATTCACAAAGGCAAGATTTATCACAATTCACAAACCTCTCTGGCTACCATTTCCCATGTTAGGCTGTTTATTCAACATGTTAATAGACGGGACCCTTAGAAGCCTTAAAGAGAGTGGACTTCGCAACAGAGAGAACATAGGAAAAACAGTGGTCCAGGGTCACACAGCCGCATCCTGCTCTTGCAGCCTGTCTCCTTCTACTCAATGACTTCCGGGAGAAAACCCCAAGTTCAAGCTAACTTAAAAAAAAAAATACACCAGTCAGTTCAATATAAAAACCCAGTTCCATGGTAAACTTGGTTACAGGGATTTGCTCCTTCTACCTCCTCCTATTTTTCTTAAAAAATACAGGTATGAGAGCAGCACCAATTTGTGCTTTAGCAGATGCCTGTGATGTGCAATTTACAAGAACTAAAAAAAAAAAAAAAAAACCCACAAAACTAAAAACCTTTTATGTCTTGAAATTTCCCTATCACTTGCCTATCATGGTGTCTATAGTTCTCACCATTAAAAAGTTGTTTCAAAAACACTAAACTTTAAAGCATTTTTCCTTTGGAAAACTCCAGTATGATGCTGCCACTTCTAGGAGTACTACCACATGAGTCAAATAGCAGCCCCTGATGTATTGGCCCAGCAGCGCCTTGAGGAAATGGGACCTGGAGCCCCTGGGTGCGGCCTACAGAGGGCAAACATGAAGTTGAGTCTTAATAAAGCTGATCACCAGCTGAGGAGAGCAAGTAGCTGTTATTAAGGAAGAAAATAAAGTTAAAAAAAATGAGCTGCCTACTTTATAATTTAAACTATGCTTGCCTTTGGTGATCCCCAAGAAAAGTGAAGGAATAACACAAGCTTATTCATTCAGCAAGTATTTAGTGTTCAATTATATCAAGGAATGCAGAAGGCAACTTAAGGTATGTGTTTCTCTCCTTAAAGAGGTAGTAAATGAATGTAGAGTCAAGATTTATAGAAATCTAACAGCCAAAAACACAATGGCTGAAAGTGTGACCAACCAACATTCACTGAACCCTACCAGGGCCAAGACTATAGGTTAGGTCTGGGGTGTGTCTTATTGCCGCCATAGCCTAACAGAGAAGATGACCTCGGTACACAGACAGCCTGAGGAGGAGAGGAGATGAGGTCCAGGCAGGAGACAAGCCAAACCTAAGCCATAGTGTGTGGGTTTGGAGGGGAGAGGGAGACATTACTTCTTCTGCAGAGTATTCATTATGGATAGGTCACTAAGCCTGAGCCTAACTTGAAGAAAGGCAAACCTTACCAAAACCGGTTTGGTTCAATGGATAGAGTGTAGGCCTGCGGACCGAAAGGTCCCAGGTTCGATTCTTGGTTGCGGGCATGTTCCCAGTACAGGCGTGCAGGAGGCAGCTGATCAATGTCTCTCTCTCATTGATGTTTCTAACTTTCTATCCCTCTCCCTTCCTCTCTGTAGAACAGTGGTTCTCAACCTTCCTAATGACGCAACCCTTTAAGACAGCTCCTCATGTGGTGGTGACCCCCAACCATAAAATTATTTCCATTGCTACTTCATAACTGTAATTTTGCTACTGTTATGAACTGTAATGTAAATATCTGATATGCAGGATGAATTTTCATTGTTACAAATTGAACATAATTAAAGCATGGGGATTAATCACAAAAACAATATGTAATTATATATTGTGAAATATTTCTAATTACAAATAAATGAAATTTTGTCTTGAATCGTGGTGTAGCATGGGTAACAGTCTTAATATAACAACAGTAAACTACATTGCTACATTTTGCTACATCGAGGAGCAGTGTGTTGGTTCCTAAGACCATGGGAAATAGATGTTTTCCAATAGTCTTAGGTGACCCCTGTGAAAGGTCATTCGACCCCAAAGAGGTCGCGACCCACAGGTTGAGAACCACTGCTGTAGAATATTAATAAAATATTTAAAAAAATGAAAGGCAAACCTCAATAGCTGATTAGGGATGGGACATTATAGAAGGCCACACCTACAATGTATGTTTGTAGGACTGTGAGCAGTCCTGTTGGTGGGGATGAAGGGAAGATGTGAGGACTCAGGTGAGTCTTTCTATGACCTTAATGATCTTGCGCTTTTTCCACTTTCCAGGCATGAAGGAATGGGAGGGAACCCTGACGGGTCCTAAAAGCCTCAGCCTATTTCTCTGAAGTAGCAGAATGAATTAGACCAATTTCAAGGCCTGATTACATTGCTTAACATGCAAGTGACTTAGGCAGATCATGTGACCTCCCTTTGCTTGTCTCCTCATCTGTCAAATAGGAGCACTTTTATGACTGGCTTGATAGTAGAGAACCAAAATAAAAATTAAGTGACATAAGGTTTAAGAAATCCTAGAGAGAGCTACACGAATATTATCATCATTATTGTGGAAGTGTGCCCAACTTGCCTGGTGGAAGCATCCAACACCAGGACAGGACACAGAATTAAGTTTAGTCTGTTCTGAACATACCTGACAGCCTGGAAAAGTAAAAATGTAGCTAAAATTAGATGTCAAGATAGCACATGTGTTAAATGTATCTGGCTTCCAGCACAGACAGCCTAGCCTCTCTGTGTAGACCTTCCGAGAAGTGGAAATGTTAGTGCACGGGTGAGAAGCTGTTAGCCTGATCCTTCTAGAAGGGTTTATAACAGCAGTTCTCAAACTGTTGGTCGCGACCCTGGCGGGGGTCGAATGACCAAAACACAGGGGTTGCCTAAAGCCATTGGAAAATACAGATATTTACATTATGATTCATTAACAGTAACAAAATTACATTTATGAAGTAGCAACTAAAATAATTTTATGGTTGGGGTCACCACAACACGAGGAACTGTATTCAAGGGTCATGGCATTAGAAAAGTTGAGAACCACTGGTTTAGAAGGACAAAAACCTGCAAATGCTTTCAAAAAGAGAACCAAGAAATAGTTTTGTATACATCTGATTATTTAGATCTTATATATCATCACAGGATTATATGTCTTTCAATAGAACTATTGCATTTTCTCATTAGAGCATAAATACATGTGCAATGTGTTATATTTTTCTTTATCCATGCTTCGAAGACCGCATTGCATCTCTGAAGAATCTTAAAGAATCTTAAGACTAGTTAATGGCCACTTCCAGGAAAGTAAAAAACAGACTGGTAATAACTGTGGAGATTTCAAACGTATTGTTAAGAATATTCTAAAGGATCAAGCTAATAATATGTTCCGTTTTGATATAAATGCCGCCTATTTCTGCCAAGGTCGGTTTGGCTCATGGATAGAGCGTCGGCCTGGGGACTGATGGGTCCCAGGTTCGATTCCGGTCAAGGGCATGTACATTGGTTTCGAGTACATCCCCAGTAGGGGGCGTGCAGGAGGCAGCTGATCGATGTCTCTCTCTCTCATGTTTCTGGCTTTCTTCCCTTTCCCTTCTTCTCTGTGAAAAATCAATAAAATATATTTAAATGCCACCTATTTCTTAATTAGCTGCATCCCAACTCTTTCCAATCAGCACCGTTACCTGCAGACTTCCCATACATCTTTGAAATCAGTAAGAGGCCCTGGTTACAATCAGGCCTTGTGGGCAGTCCCACAGGATCCCACATTCAGAAGGGCCCCACCCATACCTTCATGCTCTTATTGTTATTCTTAATAATCTCATTTTTTAACTTGTTTTATAAGTAAAGCGGGTAGGACGATGAGCATGTGTTTAAGCACAGGAAATAAACAGTGGGAAAGAAAAAGCTTCCCAGTTCAATACCTTTCCACACAGTGGTTTGGTCTGAGTTGGCCAATGGCTGCATTTGCAGAATAGCTCTTTGGACAGGATGCATGAAAAGCGGGCTGACCTTGAAGGAACCGTTTCTTCACCTCTCGCGAGACCTGGTTCTGAAGGCCATGCTCTGACTCCAGCCTGTTTCACATGGAGCCACAGTGATTTGCCACACTGTGACCCCAGCTGTCTCTTCTTTCGGCCACAAAGCTATGCTACATTTTCAGAAACATATTAGTGACATAGATTAGCTTTTTCTTGGTCTTTTGAGCTGTCAGAAGATTGTTAATTTTCTGTGTCAATCTAGGATGAAGAAATACCCCCTATCACAATCAGTCCAGCCACATTTTAAAAAGGAATTCTGAAAAATCGCTGGTGGCTGTGGCTCAGTTGGTTGGAGCATCATCCTGTGCACCAGAAGGTGGTGGGTTCATCCCTGGTTAGGACCCATACCCAGGTTATAGGTTTGATCCCCAGTTGGGGTGCCTGTGGGAGGCAACCAATCAATGTTTTTCTCTCTCCAACTTAATAAGAAATATTTTTAATTTATCCTTAATTGTTGAAAGTATTATAGATATCCCCTTCCCCACATTGGGCTCCTCCACCCACTCCCACCCCATGCTGGGTCTTCATCACACTATTGTATGTGTCTATTTTTTTAAAAAAGTAATTGTTGAAAATAGAAGCCAAAGAAATATTGAGCAACTTGGAAATTCAAAGTAAAAACAATGCATTCAAATTAGAATTCCAAATGTCAAATTGATTTCTATTTTGGCTGCTGCTTATCTAATGTCTTGCATGGGACTAAATTTGGATTTCTCTTTTACTTTCAGTACCTCAGCCCATTCTGATGTATTTTAAATGGGTGCAGGGACACACATACACTTACATACAATTTTCTGTCAACAAATACATTTGTTAAATTCACAGTCTTTAGATATTGATGTTCTATTCAAAAGAAAGTCAGACAATATATAAAAGCTGTAGGGAAAAGTTTCTTTGCATAACAAAAGAGCTAATGCATCAAGTATGGCTTGTTAATGGCATTCAATTAACAAATAACTGTTGTTAGTTGATTAAAAATTAACTGTGAATAACCATTTAACATTTAGCACTTGCAAATGTTTCTTGATTTATTAAAATTGTGGGAGCTAAGGCATCTGGGGAGAAGCTAGAAATACTTGGTTAGATTTTTTTTTCATGGAAATTTTAGGCATGTTGTGAAATAGTTCTTCCTAATAAATATACATTTGTAAATCAATCTTCATGTTTTATCTGCTCATGAAGAATTTTACAGACCTCCTGTTTTCAGGGTACTTGAGAAATAAATATCTGCCAGGGAGAGAAATCCCATCAGTTTTCTGGCTGTCCCTATACAGATGGTGGACCACACTGCGAAATTTGCTCTTCTTCGAATGCTCCATTCTGCACATGCCCCAAGGAATCTCAGAATTGTAGAAACTAAAGATGTGATAGACTAAATAGGTCATTTATTCCAATAGAATTGTTATCAGATTTATACAAGACTCTTTTGAATTTACAATACAACTTACTTCCAAGGGGGTCCAAATGCTGAACAGAAAATTGACTTTTTTTTCCCAGCCACCCTAGCAGCATATATTATGTTACACTATTAATCATGTTTTTATCTTGTGAAGATAATACATCAATAAGAATGTGCACACAATACTGCTATTGCAACAAAGGGGTTAGATTTGCAGTAATCCATTTCAGGATCTCATCTGCACCCCATCCCTATCCCTACTCTCAACCCAATGGCTGTATTTGTGAGACAGCTGCCTGAGGTCTCAGGAATATTCCCTAACCCCAGAAAGGAGGAATGAACAGGTAAGTGACTTTTGTATGCATAATGTTCAACAGTTTGGCCTTTCCAAACCATCCTCTGCCAAACCAAAATAACAATAATAACAATCTGCAGCCATATTAGATGATTATTCTAAAATCATTTCAACATATTCTTGAATACCAAGTATATAAAAAGAGTAGCTAGGAACACAAAGGAATTTGAGACAAAGTCTCGAACCTAAAGGTGTGCATTGTTGGGTAGAGGGAAAACCATTAACAACATGAGAATTTTATACTAATAAGTATTGTAGGTGTCCTTGGATTTTGTCTGCCTTGTTTTATTCTTCATTCCTATCTTGATATTCTCTCTGTGGTTCAGATGGAACTGACCCCATAATAACTCATACCCATTGCCACAGAAAATGGTGCAGAAATAATCAGTGATCTAAATTTGCAAATGATGGTTCTCTTAGAAATTTTATGCGAGAAATCTCTAAGAAAAATGCCCTTTATCACCAAAAAGTCCTAAACTTTTTAAGCTAGGAGAATGCGGTCCATAGGCTGCCAATGGCAACTTAACTAGCACATACAGAGAGCTCATCTGAGAAGGAAGGCAGGGTAAGGAAGTACAGAGACTGTGAGAGTCCTGACAATATCATTGAACTTTTGAGATTCAGCTGCTCTCAGAGCTACATCCAAATTTTTAATTTCTCTGTTCTCTGACCTCCCACAAAAGATCTGCTTCTTTTAGTTAAGATAGTTTGAGTTGGATTTCTATCATTTGTAACTGAAAGAGATCTAACAGCTAGAGACACCTACCAAGTGAGGTATACAGATAACAAGAGTTACGGGAGTTCAGGATAGAAGTTCAAGGGAAGACTTTGCAGAGAAAACAGAGACTCACTACACTTTTAAGAATTTGGGAAGATGGAAAGAAGAAAAAGAGGCACTGCAAGTAAAATGGTATATTAAAAGGCTAAAAAGTACAAGCCAGTTTCAAGGGTCAGAGGAGATCAATTTTGGATGAAATGGAAGCTATATATATAGGAATAAAAGTTGGAGGTAAGGCATAAAATAGAAATGTGCTTAATGAAGGCGGAATGCAATTAATCGAAAAGAGAGAGAAGGCTCCCCATAAGCTTTGAAAATAATAAAATTCTCGACAAATGTAATTGTCATCATCATTAAAGCCCATCAAAATTAGCTTCCTTCATAAAAGTCTTGCCAGGGACTTTCTTTTTTCCTGGAGAAAATGCTGGATACAAGCACAGAGATCGCAGTCCAGTGGTTACCAGCATTGCATATGCAGTCTGCTTGAGCATCCAGGGTCACCTACCCAATATCTGTCATTATGACATAATCCTTTTAGAAAGACCAATAGAATCGATTCTGTATAAATTGCATTTATCTCTCCTCTCCTGGTCTCCTATCTCTAGAAAATAATTCCATTAGATACTCTTTCTTCTCACACCATCCTGAGCTTTTGTCTATTTCTTCAATTCTATACTTTAACTTTATCTTGGCCTAGTGTATTGTTACATGCATGACACAGAAGAGAAAAGCTCATGATGTTTTCTTCAGCTGCATCTCAAAATTTATTTTGTACTTATAAAAAGCATGGGAACATGTGTCAAATGTCAACAGAATTATCTAACCATCTTGATTCTTTGGGAGGTAATGAGTTTGGAGTAATTTATGGAAACAAATTTGTAAGCCACATTAATAGGAATATATAAATATATAAGCACATGGATTTAGATATAAGATATGTAGACATAGACATAGGTATAGGTTTACATAGAGGTAAGGATAGGGATAATGACAGAGACAAAGAGATATAGAGAAAGAGTTAGAGATAGAGAGAAGCAGAGATAGAGAATGTCAGAAGTCTGAAATTAACAAGAACTTTTATATTATCTTACTCTGATCTCTCCTTATCCAATAACTTCCGATCAGACTATATTCCTTTTAGTTCTATAAGGGCTGTTAAATAATCTGTCTTTCATCAGAATGAGCTCACTCATGGTGGTACATTTTCTATATGTTAGACAACAATGGATGGAAAAGGTAAAATAATTTGAAAAACCTCTTGAATGCTACCTGAGAAAGCTCAAAGGTTCAACTATGTCTGACTAAGAGAAAGAGATTAGGCAAAACTTCTTTCCACAAGTGTCACCTTTATCTTCTCACTTAGAGTGCACACTTACACATACATACTAATAGCTAGTGTGCAGTAGTGGAGGAAATTGGGATGAGAAATACAAGCCAGATTTACCATTTTTAAATAATTGAGTCCTATTAATAATTTAGCTAACACACATTGATTGAGTACTTACAGGTGTTCTTAGGCATCAAAGTAGCTGCATCATATGGCACATTTGTTTATGTTCCCCAGTTCTAGACCATGAACTTGCTGAATGAGCTAGTTTGTGTCTCTCCGTTTCTGTATTAAAATCCTAAAGCAATGTCAGATATGTGGTAGATGGCCGATATTTGTTCAACAGATTAATGATTTGATGATTAAATTATACAATGCATGCAAATTATAGAATGAGTATTCTTCCATCCATGTTACTATTTTTACTATTATAACTAGAGGCCTGGTGCATGGATTCATGCACGGGTGGGGTCCCTCTGGGTGGCCTGCAGGAATCGGGCTGAAATCCGCAGTCCAACACCACCTGCAGCTCCTACCTGCTGCTCCCGCTCATCCGGGCCCCACTGTGCCTGCCGTGGGCTCATACACAATCTGTCCCAATTGGCTTGCACTGCCACAGTGGCATTCGCCAGCATGAGCCCAAGGGGAGTGGCCTGTGGTCCCTCTGCAGGCCACCCAAAGAGACCCCACCTGTGCATGAATTCATGCACCAGGCCTCTAGTTATAATAATAAAAATAGTAACATTGATGGAAGAATACTCATAATAAAAATAGTAACATTGATGCAAGAATGGCTAGGACTAGGTTAGGGATAAGGTTAGAGTTAGGGCTGGTGGTCAGTGAACACCAAAACAACTGTCTGCCTCTTGGTGGTCAGTGTCCATGATAGTGAGCAGTTGAGCAGCCTTAACATATCATTAGCATATTACTCTTTGGTTGTTTGTTTGTTCTGCATTAGGTCTATTTGCATATTATCCTTTTATTATATAGGACATTTAAAGAGCAGAAAGATGAGGAAGAACCTGCAAAGATTGAAAAGAGATAGATAAGAAGAGAATCGGAAAACAGTGATGTCACATAAGCCATGCCTCTGCCCACTATAACTTTCCTCATTGAAATTCCCACATAACCTCTCTGCCTGACTGACTTCTATATGTCCATCAAAACTCAGTGTCAGTGCCAGAAATCACCAGTTTGGATTAAATGCTCTACTTTTCCAGTTGCCAGACTCCACACCCACTACCTCACATTCAGTATTTATAGCTCCTGGAAATCACCAGAGTTCAAATCAGGAAAACTCATTCTGATGAGTTTATTCAGTATTTAGATTCTCTGTTGAATTTAATTTTTTTCAGCCAATATTTATCAAGCACCTATTACGTGATGTACACCAACACCTATGTAATAAGCAATATCACATCTCAAGATTAGCCCCAAGAGAATGTCTTCTTAAAATGTATATAAACTAGGCCTATCTTCACACTGAAGCAGTTTCAGTAAGTCACTTCTATTACCAGAACAGCCCAAACCCATAATCATCAGCATTGTAAGAAAATTGATGGTATTGGGTCACCTGTCCTCACGCATATTCAGTAAGGTCAAACATTTCTGAGAGGTCAAATAACATGGAGCCTGAAACGTCAGATGGATTGTGTCTCAGTGGTTCCTTCATGCTCTCTACTAGGAAATCAGAAGACAGTGGATGAAGCCTGAATATGAGGTCAAGAAGCTTTACAATCCTCCAAAAATAGAGAGAGCAATTGTTTCTAAAGGAAGATGTGAAATGGAGAGAGATTGTTTTGAGGACTTTTGTTTTATAAGGTTTAAAAAATTTGAGTTTTTCTGCACAATATATATAGAAATACACACACACACATGATAATGAGAGAGCTCTTGAAAATGAAGATAAAGGCAGAGATGACATATATTAAGGGAGAAGTGTGGAAATGGATCCTGAGCAGCTCTGGAGAGATTCACCTGCTCCTCAGGCAAGAAGAAGAGCCGAGGCAAAGGTCAAAGGCAAGGTCACCTGCAATGACCTGAGTATAGTTGGAGGTGGGGACTTTGGGGACATGAAGCAACCCTTCACAGATAGTAAAGCTCCGGGGTTAGGTGTTAGCTTTGTCGAGATGCCAATCCTCACCTCGCAGCCTAGATGATTAGGGAAGGAGATGAACCCACGTCGGGTGGTAGCCTGGAATAAAGGGGTGAATTTAAAGTTCATTGTATTAGGAAAGACAGCGAAGGGGCAGAAACCACAGAGCCAGCCTGAAGTTTTAGGTGATTAAAAGAAACAAAAACCCAAGGTACGACCTCAGAATTATGAGCCCGCAGTAATAGGAATAAATGCTGTTTTCAGTTGTAAGGCTAGAGCAAGAAGGTCAAATATGTTTTCTCTTCTAAAGTGCTGTGTTAGCAAGGATTCTAGCAGTTCATCTCGGCTTAACAGGAAAAAATGCCAGAGTCAATAGTAATATCTGCCCTTAGGAAGTAAAAGTGGGCACATAGGCAAGTCTTTGCCACCTCTAGCCTACACTGTCTATATGGGCAGTGAAGTCATCTGGGATTTAAGACACAAGAGCAGTAAGAGAAGGCAGGAACCAAAGTCCTAAATGAAGAGCGGTGCTAAAGGGTAGCCATCAGTTGCATGAACCTAAGAAAAGAGGGACCTTTTTCCATGGCCGTTTAAGAGTAATAATCAGAAAACAGCAATTAACTAAATAAAATGGGAATTAATAAAATGTAAGAAGATAATCAGTTCTGCAGAGTAAGTGGCTTTAGGAGGAAGGCAGGTTTCCTTCCATAAAGAATGTTGTTTGAAGCTTGAAGGGAAAAGTGTCCTCAAGCAAACCTCTGATTGTTCCCTAGAACAGAGGTCGCCTACCTTCCGGACCTCATGGACCACCAGTGATCCGCCGTTAACCGGTTGGCGACCACTGCTCCAAAGGTTTCCTTACATGCGCTCTTTGGGCTCGCCATGGAGAAAACCTGGTGTCGTTTTGTGCGTACGTCCCTGAGGCACTGAATCTGATCATACATGAATAAGTGGATAAAAGTAGGAAACACCACTCTCTGATCCAAAACCTTCCACTGGATGCTCACATTCCTTAGCCTGACCCCAATCCAGTTTTTCATTTCTTCCCACCATTCCCCCATCCTTCTTCCATAAGTAGGCCAACACCTCTTCCCACCTTCTCTTCCTCATGGCCCCTTTCAGCATCATCCCTGCTTCAGAGGCCCTCTTCATTTCTTTCTTTCTGACTATTAAAATCGCGTGTCCTTTTCAACCCAGTCCATTACCCACTCATTTCATGAAGTCTCCCTTTGAAAACCAGAGAATTATGACACCTTCCTCCTCTGTAATCATGGGCACCCACTTTTATTTCCAGGTGCGACCTTTGTTAAATCACCAGCTACCCCGATAGATCCTCGCATGCGAGAACAATCCATGTCTCCTCCTTTTTTTCATCCTCCACAGTCCCCTGCATCTACTAGATTCTCAGTAAATAACTGATGGACAGTGAGTGGGTGAATTAATTAAAAATCCCTGCATTATTTTCTTTTTTTTAAATATATTTTATTGATTTTTTACAGAGAGGAAGGGAGAGATATAGAAAGTCAGAAACATCGATGAGAGAGAGACATCGATCAGCCGCCTCCTGCACGCCCCACAGCGGAGATGTGCCCGCAACCAAGGTACATGCCCCCGACCAGAATCGAACCTGCGGCCCTTCAGTCCGCAGGCCGACGCTCCATCCACTAAGCCAAACCGGTCTCAGCCCCTGCATTATTTTCACCCTACAATGTTTACCTTCACAAGGGAGTGGGAATAGGGGAATTTGAGTGATAGAATCCAAGGCTCTGATAAGGACTGCAGCATGATTCCAACAGGGAGAGGGAGGCAGAAATTCAACTTTCATCCAGACACCTGCAGGTAGGTTGGCAGTGAGAAGGAGGGAAGTACAACCACTTGAGGAAGGATAGGGGTGAGAAGGGGTGCACCCTCTCCCCCAAGACTTGAGGGATGTATCCGTCGTCACCCACCAGAGAGTATGTAGCACTTTTGGCAAGCCCCCATTATCCCATCACTGTCTCAGATGGTGGGCAGCAGGGTCGATATCCCCAAGGCTTTCAAAAGCTCCCAAATGTTTTGCTGCCGTTCATTCAGCAACAGGGGGAGAAATAAGAGAGAGAGAGGGGGGTGGGGGGAAACTGATGTTGGCTTCTTATTTTGCTTATGTTGTTAAAAGCCGCTCCAAAGCTGCTGTTCTGGAATAGGTCCCCTCTTTCTTTGAAAGCATGCTGTGTGATAGACTGTCATTTGTCCCCTGCCTCCAGAAGAGCCAGCTGGCAGCTAAGTGCTAAAGCCAGTGACTTGCATGTGTTTTTCTGACATTTAACAAATGGGAACAGCTTGCAAATCTGCATTAACTCACTCTGTCTCGCAAATAATCAGGGCCTACGCAGTGTAGACGCTGGGAACATTAGCTCTGACACAAAGGAGTGAGAGGCTGGGGGGGTGCGGGGGTGGAGTAGGGGACAGAAAACAAGTCAGCAAATAACGGATATTTTAACGGAAGGATGAGGGTAACATTCTAGTTCGGAAGGAAGAGTTTTGAAGTCATTTCTTTTTTGCAACAAGCCCCTGCTCATGGTGTTAAATCTGTCAAGGCCCAGCTTTGCAGCTTTATGTCATCTTACTTGCACCTCGCAAAGGCTGATGTGTTGGTTCCTTCCATCTTGCGAATTCCATTTCAAATTCCTGAGGCTTCAAAGCAAATGATCTCTCAAAGAGGCTGTGTTTGACCACAAGTGGACTTTGGCAAATCCATACCATGCAATTAGATGGCCATCCCTATACTGATGTTGACTGAAAGAAACCAGTTAAATGAGTGCAGAGACCTACATTTTTTTAAATATATTTTATTGATATTTCACAGAGAGGAAGGGAGAGGGAAAGAGAGTTAGAAACATCGATGAGAGAAAGACATCGATCAGCTGCCTCTTACACGCTCCCCACCGGGGATATGCCTGCAACCAAGGTACATGCCCTTGACCAGAATCGAACCTGGGACCTTTCGGTCCACAGGCCGACGCTCTATCCACTGAGCCAAACCAGTTTAAGTGAGACCTACATTTGCAAGAAAGGTGTCTTATGCATCTGCAGTGTCTGTTGCACAACTTCCCCAAACATAGCCCATAAATCGGGGTTCATGGCTAGCTTGTGTTAGTATTGCAGATTTAGAACACATTTAAGAGCCTTTCTCATAAGAGAGATTCGGCTTTTGGGGATAGGCACTATCAATCCCTAAATGGTTCATTCCATTTATAAGATGGCTGCATGTGTGATGTTCTAACTTCTAGCCCCAAATACCCAAACAAAGGAAGTGTCTAAGCACGACTAAAGAGAGAAATGGATACCCTGGGAAATGTGTTTGGCACAGAGTTCAAAAATTCCATCTTCTAGCCGAGACCGGTTTGGTTCAGTGGATAGAGCATTGGCTTGCAGACTGAAAGGTCCCAGGTTCGATTCCGGTTGGGGGCATGTACCTTGCTTGTGGGCACATCTCCGCAGTGGCGTGTTCAGGAGGCGGCTGATCAATGTCTCTCTCTCATCAATGTTTCTGACTTTCTGTCTCTCTCCCTTCCTCTCTGTAAAAAAATCAATAAAATATATTTTTAAAAAATTCCATCTTCAACGAGAGGTTAAATAACCTTGTACATTAAACTTTTGGAAAGGTTCATGGTGGGGCAGCATACTCTCCATCCTTCTATGGGATGTTGGTGAGAAAGTCTACAGACCCTAGTCTACAGAGATCCAGGAAGAGAACTTGGAGTCTCACCCTTAGATCACTGAACCACAGGACTAAGATACTGTCACATAAAAGAGGGACATAAATGTCCCCAAGCACAAGCATGAATGCACAGCCAGGCAGTCACCTGGCCCAAGAGCAGACAATGTTATCGAGTCTGGCCCTGACTAGGGTCACAGTCAAAATTCTTGAGGTGACATCTCTCTCTTTTCTGACACAGGGGGAGGTTATCAATAAGGATAACCTCCTTTTTTTCTAGGTGCCTTTGTAGAAGGAGCAATAACCCTGAAAACCAGAACTGACTTTCAGGGCTTGAGTGGGCATGAATTAGAATTCTAGTTGACTACTGCTAGGGAAAAACTCAGAGGCTTTGTGGTCACTTTCAGATAGTGGCCTGCAACCTGCAACTGGGGCTGATGTATTTTGGCAAGAGTTCCAGAAGCAGAGGGGAGCACCAAAAGGGACTGGAGATTCAGCATCCTGAGGCCAGATATCAGGATGAGGGGCCCTGTGGCTCTGAGACTCTTAAGCCTACTACGCAACCTTAATGGAGTTGTTTGCAATGCTGTGAAGAAAGGCAAGAGGAAGAGGTGACGTAACCCTCTCATAAAGGGAGTCCCGCTTGTTAACACCATGGAACTAAACCCAATACAGGGGGCTGACTCTCCGCATATCCCATGAATATTAGCTTCTCCCATAGTAGGGGGCCAGGGAAACCTAGAGTTACAGACCACTTTTATACAGAAAAGATTAACTAATTATCTGTCCAAAATGTGGGACAGAGAAAGAGCATAATCCTGAACCTGGATCAATCAGAGTTCATTACAGCATGAAATGTTTCAAAAACATTATTTCCTAAATAAATAACTCTGGGTTTCAATCTTCTCTTTTCTCTGTCATTGCTGTAGCTCCAAACCTTGTGTCTTGATATTGTTTTATCTCTTAAATAATATTCACACATACCTCCACCTTTCTAGTAACACTTTACTAGACTGAGCTGCCATCATTGTACCCTCCCTATTGCAAGTGCTTCTGAATCCATCTCCCCTAATCCCACCTTTAATTCCAACCAAACCACAAGCCAGAGTAGTTTTTTTTTCAAAACGGGGGCTGGTCATGTGAAAGACCTGCTTAACACCCTTACATGAGGAGTTCTCAAATTTTACTTTATCCAAAACTCATGAGGGGTGCTGGGATATTTTTTAAATTTTCAAGAAAAATGTCAATTCTCCACATCGATTTCAACATTAGATTGCACTATGTTTCTTTCAATGACATTATATCTTTGTGATACTGTTTTTAGTAATTTTACTGTGTAAGACAGCCATTATCAAATGAAAGTCAGTATAAAGCAAGAAACAGGACTGAGACGTCTAATGGGATCTCGAGTTGTGAGAAGCTGTGTAGTACCAATAGGCAAAAAATGTCCAGTTAATAAATAAGGATATAGACTGCAGCCCTAGATCCAGGGCCTTATTGTTATAAAAATAATCATGTCTAGTATAAGTATTACACTGTAGTTTCTGTTAGATAACACTCACTGTATATAGCTGATTCTTTATCCATCTGATTAGCTTTCTGGCCAGTTTCTTGCTTTATTCTGGCCTTCCCAAAAAATGAAGCCTTGCTATAAAAACTCAGGATGTCATCTGAGACCCTGAGTGTCTCTTCCCCTCAGGACTGGCTCCTGTGTCTAGTGTCCCTTATTTCAACGTGGACAATCCTTTCTGAAACACAACCCTGAGCCAGAAACTATAATCTGCTGCTACTGAGAAGCCCTTACTTTCCACCAGACCCCACATCTTTCAACAACAATTAAAAAAATTATCAAGCCCTACTGTGTGTGAAGAAATGTGGATATTCACACAAACCAAATTTAATGTGCATGGAGGGAGGTAGACAATAAGTGAGTGCAAAAAAAATGCCATTTTTCAGTGGGTGTTAAATGATCTCATGTGTGTATGAAATCATCCTGTATTGAACTTGAGCTAACTCTGGTATTTTCTATTTCTGGCTCCTTCCAGAGTGATCAAAAGGCGACACAACTACCACAGACATCTTGCCCCACATATCCACTGGACCAGTCTCCCTCTTTCCTTTCTGCTGTGAGCTCCCAACAACCTACAAACCTATGTTGAAACCATAGAGAATGCTCCCGCCATAGTTAAGTTTATGTGTCCACTTGGCTGGGCCACAGGGTGCTCAGATACTTGGTCAAACATTATTCTGGGTATTTCTAGGAGAGCGCTTTTGGATGAGATCATCTTTAAAAACCAGTGAACTAAGAGCAAAGCAGACTGTCCTCCATAATGTGGATGGCTCCATCCAATCACACGAATGCCGGACTAGCACAAAAAATTCGCCTCCCCTCAAGCAAGAGAGAATTCTCCAGCAGACTGCCATTGAACTTCATCTGTAACATTGGCTCTTGCTGCTTCTAAAGCAGATGGCCTTCAGACTCGGATTGGAACATTGTCTCTCCTGGGTTTCCAGTTTATTGGGCCACCCTACAGATCTTGGGACAAGCCAGCCTCTCTGATGGTGTGAGCCAGTTCCTCCTGTTAAATCTTTTCATACACACAAACATACACAACATACACACACACACACACACACACACACACACACACACTGCATACATTTTATTTCTCTGGAAAATACAACTCCTTTTGACCAATTGGAAATTAGGCCCTAAATAAAAACAAACCTAAGTTCTATCCAGCCAAGACAGAGGTCAAATGGTTTGTACCAATCCAATAAATATGTGCTGATCGGTTGACTCACCAATCAGAGAAGGCAACAGTGATACTAATCACTAGAGTTAGGATTATACATGCACACAAAGAGAAAAGATCAAGACATTTCACAAAGCACTTGAAGCAAGTCCTATTGACTAGAGGATGTAATTATAAGCAGACAAAAATGAGGAGGGGGGAGTAAGAAGCAGCTTATTTTATTCTCAAAATCAATGTGTCAAAAGTGGCAAAAGCAGAAGGAGATTTGGATTCTTGATATTTGAATCAGTAAAGTCAAGTGTGAAATGTGGACAATGATAGCACCCACCTCACAAAGGTGTCGTGAGGATTGAATGAGAGAATGAAAGAAAAAGAATTAGATAGAGCCCCAGTATGTATGCCAAGTGCTCAGTAACTACTGACTGCCCTCACCGTTATTTGTCTATCCTACATCTTGAAATGTAAAGCCAGGTAAGTGCCTAGAAATGTGAAGAAATAGACCAGAGATGAAAAACTAAACAGATTAATACAATATTATCCTCAGGGTTATTATTCCATTAATGTATATCAACCATCCCCCCATCTGACCCAACCCCAAATGTGACATCTGATATCAGTTAACAGATACACAATGAATGCAATTCTATATAAAAACAAGTAAGTGCAATAACAAGATTTCAGCTACTTTGAGAAAGTTCAGGGAGAAAAAAAAATCACTTTTTATAGGGAAATTGGGAAAACAAGAGGGAAAGGAGCCTGGTTTGGGGGAACAGAAATCAAGTATGTATGTGAAGGTGAGAGGAGGAAAATAGTAGGGTGAAGGTATGGAGGGGAAGCATCTTCACTATCAGAAAGCACTCCAGGTGGTTGGGGGCAAGGGAGGAGCGAGGCAGAGTCCTGACTGATAAGTGAAAAGTGAAAAGCCACCTGGAAGAGGGGAAATGACTTTCCCACGACCATATAGTCAGGATGGGATTTGACTCCTATGCCCAATTCCCAGCCCCTGCCTTTCATTGCCCAAAACAGCAAACTAAAATAATAATAATAATAATAACAACAACAACAACAACAACAATAATAAGGAGGAGGAGGAAGAGGAGGAGAAAGAGAAGAAGGAGGAAGAGGAGGAGGAGGAGGAGGAGGAGGAGGAGGAGGAGGAGGAGAAGAAGAAG